>CAIGRN010102284.1:8689-21268 GCA_903798345.1 Fraxinus anomala
AACAAGTCAAGTTCTCGACAAATCAAATTCTCCACAAATCTCGAAGTCTAGGATTCAAGCCACGTGACCCCTCGTCTTCAAATAGCCATATCATTAATCAGAGGATTTTGCAAATTTGCAATTATAAGAAGGTTCATATCCATTTATATTTATTAAAAATACAATTTGTAACGATTTCTGTATTTTAATACGCGAAATCCGTCGTACACTCGCCTATGCCGAAGTTCGACCTTCATGCTTCGTCACGCTTTACACTTTTTAGATAATACATCGAAAATTCAAGTTTTAGGATATCTTAGTGGTTTCTAGAAAGTTTAGAGGCTAAAGTATAAATGATTCTAAAAATCTAAAATATTGGTTATTTCACAAAAATAATAGTATGTTTGGAAAGTGTTTACAAATAGTTAAAATTATACATAGATATAAATAAATAGTACTAGTGAATTTATCGAAATGCTTGAACAAAAAGTGATTTAAATATTTTTAAACAATTTATAAACATGAGCTAGACATTGGCCTAAGTAAAATATGCGTGATCATTAAGTTTCTTTTAAAATTTGAATTTTGAATTGGGAGAAAGATTTAGGAATAAAAACTGGGTAAAAAGTTCAAGAACTATCTAGATTAAAATTATAGTATTTTACAAATTTTTTGTTCCAATTGTGCACTTTCAAATATTTTCGGATATTTGGGAGTTACAAGCAGAGTATATACCTTATTTCCCAAAAAAAAAAAAATTTATTTCTAGTTAAAGGAATTTAACAAAATCTCGATAATAATAATAATAATCTGAAAATACACGTATACATAGATAAATGAATGATTTTATGAAGCTTCCACTTACTTAGATCAAAATAACGTGACAAAGATGGAAATGATGAATCATGCATCACTTGAGGGTTCTAATCTCTTCTATACATCTGAAGTGCAAAACTAAGGATGTTTTCCCTTCCCACAATGATTAAAAAGTTTAAGTTTTGAAATGAATAAACCATTTTTCAATAGATATATATCGGCACTTAACGTAGTCATATCAACACAACACTGAAAAACCTCGCAGAACTATGAAATTATCAACACTCTATAACTGATGATTTGAAGAAGTTTGAACGAGGAAGCTTCCCTCACATTTACAATGTAACATCAGTGTATTCGATTCTAATCTTTGCTTTTCAGAGTAGATGATATATAATATGATATATCCATAAAACTCAAGTTCATCATTACAAAACTCAGAGCACCATTAAGGAAACCTGCAAAAATATTAGTACACAGAAAATTAGTACAATTTTGTCAAAGTTGCATACTAAACAACAAGTCCAATAAATCATCCACAATAGATCTTTTTAGCTAACTTTTTCAGGAGTCAGCACTTGCATGTTTGTTTAAGCTTAAAAAGGAACAATATAACTTGCAACTTATTTTGAGAGTAACTCACACCTTACTTGCAATGTAAGTAATTTATTTCCAACTTTGACAACCATAAAAGGTTAATTATATTAAAAACTTACTTATTTACTTATAAGTAATTTTTTTAAGCTTAGCAAAACTTTCTCCTCCATACTGGAAAAGTCACATTCAAAGTGCATTTCTATGGTTCTCACTTTAGGTAAACAAATCATATGAAAGTGAAACGAACTAAAAGGACTAGCAACTATTTTACCATATCAAGCTGTTGATTCACCCTAGATATTTTAGTAAGACTCCATCATTCCCTAGCACAAACCCTTGTTTGTCATTGATAAACCTGCAGCGGATATATTAATGAGTTGTGAGGTTCTAGACTAATTGAAATGCTGGGGAAAAGCAATTGATATTAAAATTATCAATGGCGCAAGACAAATGTTTAACAATAAATTTTAAATAGAATGAATCATCTTCAAGAAATTTTCAGTAGACAAATGTCTCAAACTAAAGTAAATATAGAATGAAGCAAAAAGTGAGTATATATTTGGAAATGATGATGATGCAGAAACGCTTAGGTGTTATTTATTCAAAATAGTTTTGATAGAATAAGTAAATTAATTCATTATTGTGAAGAAAAAAACATCTCACTTTACAGAATACAGATTGGCAGCAATGTTATCAGCTGCCTTGTCACGAATCCATGTCTTCCCACTATTCTTGGTTTTTAAAAGAATTCCACTCCCACCAGCAGCCCAAGCCTCCTCCTACAAAATTATATCAGCCAGATAATGAGTTGCACAGCACTTAAAAATTTCTGACTATATAACAATAAAAGAACATAGTAGAAGCAATAATTTTTTCGGAGTACATAGTAATTGGCTCATAGATAATCAACATTGAATCTGAAAGGTATTGATTTCTTTCTGCGACAAAAGAGGAGTGATTGATGACATGAAGATATCGAACAGATAAAATTAATTATTAGATTATAGGATTTAACTAATTAATTTGGAATTAAAAATTTTATATATGCAATTTCTATAAATTAAGGATGTCAATTATCTATGGTACTTCCCATTTAGTACTCTTGGAAAGCCAATGTAAACGTGTACTTTCTAAGGATTTTAGAAATATATAATCCGCAAAAAATTATAGACGTAAACTCAACTCAAATTTTTTTTTTGGTTTAATTTAGTTGAATTGAACTTTACTTCTTGTTCTTCCAGTTAGCTCTCATTCTCCATTAATCGGCAAATAATATTTACGTCACTGCTTAATTTTGCTTTTCTTTTTATGTAATTACAATTTTTAGATCAAATAAGCGTAAGGACATGCAGCCAACATATTCAACATGCAAAGAACAATAGTGGGTGGTGTAGCCACCACATGCTTCAATCTCTAAGTCTTATCTGTTCACCCTTTCTATTATTCTTGAACGTGGACATTAAAATAATTGCACAATAAATGTTTTGAAATGATCTATTTCGCACGTACAGACACTTCAACTGAAGCTGCACTTTAGATTCTTGAAACACTTAAGGAGCACTCATGTTTGTCGTGGTACTCATTGCCACAGCCAAATCGTATGGAGATGCGACACAAGTAACCTTTCTGCTTGCCAAGTATCAATGAGAAATTCCCTTTCTACAAATAGATTATTTTTAAACTTTATACTAAATTTTGAGATCTAGCTTAAACTGTAGAAGAATTTTATGTATGCGAGTCCCTTCTTTCTAGGAACCTTATTTAGAAATCTTCTAGTGTGCATAGCAATGGTCACCATATGGCTTCCTTCACAACTTAAAACATATTGAATCTTTTTTCACAATCTTTTCCTCTATAAATTCAAACTATCATCTTGATAAATATCACCATTGTCTAAATTCATATATACCTGAGAACGGTACCCAACATCAAGAATGCCAAAACCACGACTCTGAACTGGTATTTCTTCAAATTCTTCTGTTATCTGGAAAACAAAGACAAAACAAAATTTGACAGTTTATTTAGTGAAAACAGAGTTATAAAGTAATTTACAAAATAAGCAGGAGAACTCTAATTTAGAAACACATCTGCAAGAGAGAAGTCTATTAACAGAGAGTATAAGAAGTAACCTAAAAATTGAATTAAAAAGGCTGCACTTCAATTTAAAAAAATAAAAAACAAACAAAACTGCAAGATAGCTATCTCCAAATAGTGACGATGTTAGCAAAGGGAGAAAGTACCAACTCCATTAATTCATTTTACTAGGAAGCAGCTAATTAATTTTACCCCTCAATAAACAAAATTAATGTACACAAAACTAATGTGAAGAAACTTACTCTATATCATTATTTGAAATGTTGAGCGTTTGATAAGTGAATTTATTAACTAGATAAGAGTAGAGAGGCGGAAAGGCACATGTCGGACTAGTTATACTGAGTCCTAGGTTCCTAAAAGATAAAAGTCCGTAATGAATGCAATGGAAATTTGGATGTTAATATGGACGGGTGGACAATAAACTACCCAAAGGAAGACTTAGTGATTGCTGCCATACAACTAAAGAATTTTTCTCATTCACAAGAGTGATGTATTAGAACAAGTTAGAAAATGGAGAGGTAGACCAAACTTGACATATTCTGATTTGAAGAATTTAATTACATTGAATTTTCTACTCATGTAGCAAAGGTTTAAACAGAATAGCGAAAAGGGATCATATAACCTACTCCAAGTTTACTGAGAATAAGACACAGAGCATGTTTGGGAAGTGTTTATAAACGGGGTTAAATTATAAATAGATATAAATGATTGGTGGACAAGTAGGTAGTACTTGTGAGCCCCTAAAAATGTATGGATAAAAAGTAGCTTGAATGGTTATAAGCATTTCATAAACGCGAGACAAACATATGCTTAATTTGTTGTTATACAGGTTTACTTTTGTGAGTTTACTGGGGTATATATGAATCTGAATTAAGTTTGCAAGCTTAGAAATGTGCATAGCTTCCTGGTAATCATGATCAAATTCATAGGCTTGCGAAACATATTTGGAATGCACCTCATGACTATCATACACAAAGTTCTGTACATTCATACTCAACACTAGATATGGCATCCAATTCATCCTCAATTCGTGTCACAACTCCACTTGTTGTTTTATGTTTTCTTTTATTACCTCATTGATTTTAACATGGCTATACATCCATCTTAACATCCCAATTTCTTCTACATTCATAGTCCCGTTAGTTTGTTCTCTAACGACCTAAAACTCAGTGCTATAAAGCATAGAATGTCAATTCACTATTATGTAGAATCTTTCTATCCCATAGAAACATGTCATCCAACCATCTTTAATCCTATGCATTACGTCATTTTCAAGTCATCTTTCATTACAAATAAAAAAGCCTAAATACCTAAAGAAATCACTCTTTAGGATAACATAAGATCTATAGTGATTCTATGCACTTCATCTGAACTCTATTTAATCTAAAACCTCCACGTTCTAACTTACGTATAACACCCTCTTTTTATCTACTAAAACTGTGATATTAGTAAATAATATAGACCGAGGAACATATTGTAGATAATCTTTTGTAAGCCCATCTATGACTAAAGCGAAAAATATGGACTAAGATACAACCATAATGCAAGCCTACATTAATAGGAAATTCAATGGTACCACCACTAGTCTGACTCATAGTTGCATCATCCTGCATATCCTTAACAACACTGATCTATCTAATCGAAATTCCTCTAATTCTAGAACAGGACACACTTACATGGGCAACCTGTCATTAGCTTTATCTAAATCAATAAAAGACCATATGCAAAGCTTATTTGTTCTCTCTAGAATATTTCACCGAACTCTCAAGCAGATAAATGATTTCCGCAGAAGATAATCTTGATCCAAACCTACCTGGTTCTGTGAGAGCTTTGAATTACACATCAATTTATGCTCAATTTCCCTCTCCCATCATATTCTTAGAAATAGGTGGGTATTTTACCATTGATAAAATTAGTCAATGTGCTGTTAAAGAGTAAAAGGGGCCACATGAATAGCCAAAAAATGTTATGGTGCCTATCTATAAGAGTAGAGTAGATTTCAAGAATGTCAAATGTTAAGCATTCATATTACAAAAACAAATGACCGACATTGTTGAGTACTATGATTGAGATAAAACTAACAAATAAAATATAATGCTTACTCACCCCAGTGCCCCTGCTGAGGTAAAGTCCTCCACCACGTACAAGAAGCCAGAGACCACCATCAGCTCGCCAGCCCATGTTCTGGATTCGTCTTGCAACAGCCCTGTTATGTGGCTGCCAGTATGCCTGAGATCATGCATAACCATGAACAGCATTTTAAGCTTGACTGTGGTGACATATTTTGTGGTGACATTTTTATGAAAAAAATCCTAAACAAAGAGACGATGGAAAAATGAACAGAAACAAGATGCTTATGGGGTCTTGTTAATGAATCTGGCAAAAATTGAAATATTATTCTCAAGAAGTAGATGATAAAAGTAACTAATCCTTAGAATAATTGTATATTTCAGTTATAGAATCTCACCTGTCCTGGTTCCCATGTCAAATAGAAGTTACCACGGCTTGAAACAGCAACATAATTTCCTTCAGGTGAGCGATTCACAGTATTAAAAGTTCCCGTGTAATAGCTTGCGCCACTAATACCACTAGAAACTGTTCTGCAACAACATTAGGTCATGCAGAAGTTATTATTGAATTTTGGTGTGGACATTAGTTGATAAAATAAACTTCATAATCTGTTAGCTCTTCCTTGCAAGTAAACTCTTTAACTCTTTTCTCTCAGGTCATCCACAGAGAGAAAAAGGAAAATGACAAGAAGATTACAGAAATAATGCTAGAAATGAGATCCAGAGACTAAACATAAGAGGAAATGGTGCCATGAGAAGAGTAACTAAAATTAGATTAAATAGAAGATGTCTAGAAAATGCAAAATAATTCATAAGGCCCAAACTTAGAGATTATGTATTTATTAAACAGCGATACATGCTTAACAGAACGAAATACAATAGATCTTATAATGGTTCCTCAATTGTATAAATGCCTAGGCAAGACCATCTACTGGGCATATCAACTTGGAAGAAATTTACCTGTTTAAAGTAGCTGAAACAGTTTCCTGCACAGCAGCTTTCCAGTTGTATCCTTCGTTTGATGTAATATATATTGCTCCTTCATCAGTTACCATTTCGGCACTCTTTTCTCGCGTGGCCTTTATATACACCTGTATTGTTCAAAAATAAAAATAGATAATAGCCGTCGTTCAGATTTTTAATAGAACCAATAGGAATGCAATTGTTTGAATTCCCAGTGTAAATTCTTGCTGAAAACAATTTGTTGTAGAGGTAGCAAGAAAATTTTACTTCAGTCCTAAACGAGGGGACATGATAAATAAAATAAGTTTATTTCAAAAATAAAATGCTCATAGAAGCAATGCCAATACAAAAAACTTAAAAAAGAGAGCAAATTGTACAAAAAAAATCAGATTTTGAATACCAAATCTGTATTCACTTTCTTTTTAAGTTTATACGATTTCAAATCCATCATTATGATGAGGGTTCTTCATTCTGTGGCAACTTGCATGTCATCGTAAGATCTTTGGACTTGTATTTGCCAAGCATGGCATCAATACTTCCAACACGACATTGTTTCCCAGGCCGCATAACATTTCCATAAACAGCCATTTCAATTATGTCAAGTTCATCATCACTGAACTTCACATCACAAGAGTAACCTTTCAGTTGAGTCGTGTCAATTCCATTGTTGTCGGACTTCAACCTATTTGCCCTGGTTTGAAGAATTTGACAATTCCCCACCACAGATTCACCACCTTTTGAAAAGGGGATGATGTGGTCATACTCATAGCAAAGGCAGCCATTACAGGAGTGGAGACGTTTGCAGACTAGGTTGCCAGCAGCATCTATCCTCCATCTATCAGGGTGTCGACTTGGGATTCTTTCAGCCTTGTCCCAGCACATGTTCTTTGCCTTGGAGTCAAAGAATCTATGTCTCTCCTCTTTGTATCTCTTTGTACTACTGCCACCATGGAAAAGCTGAGTTGACCAAAATTAAAAATCACCTCTAACTCGCTCTTACTCTTTTTTTGGACTATATAAACTTTAAGTGAAGAACATACTTATCAATTATAGTCCTCCTATTTTTATTAATGGGTCAGCACATTTGGTCAAGAGAACTCTTCTATAAACAAGCATACTTAAAATGCGCAGATTTAAAATTCTTCCGAGCACGTGCTCTCACTCAATTTAAAAGTAAGAAATTCAGACATATGACATATACCATGATATTGGTCTAGTTCCAGGTTCCTTTGAAGCTCCAAAATTCATTTCTAAATGTTGTGTGAAGTATGTCACCTCATTTAACTTCCTGAAGAAGCAAAAATTTTAAGCACAACCACCCCCAAAAAAATTTTGGAAACAAAAAATTTGAAAATTTCCTTTTGTTGATGACAAAATCTATACATGTCTATTAGAAACCGGGCAGAGTCCTGTACCCTACTTCTTATACATATGTGTGTCTCTTATATTGCATTGTGTCCTCCTTGTCAAGCTGTTTTTGTAGTCGTCCTTGATACCAATGATCAGGGGTTGCATAGCGTAAATGGAAAGAAGCTATGATATCGCACCTATCTTTGGTGCGCTGCAATATTCGTCCATGTCTTTCCAATCTTGGCATTCTTGCCCTCAATTACACTTTTCGTTGCGAAAAACATCCTTTCCATCCACATCTGTTAGAAAATGCAGTTATGTGGGTGTGTTGTGGAGGAGAACAGTGGGGGTGGCAATGGTGGAGGAGTTGGTGGTTATGGAGTGTGTAGGGCTGGGGCTTAAGTTGAGGGTGTTGGGGATGTGAAGAAGATGAAGTATTAAGTTTCTTATATGGTTTTAAATAAAATGGTAGGGATTAAGTGGACTCACAAAATTGTCCTAAATTATGTTTGAGTCACGTGCCCACTTAACGGCAATTTCTAACTGATGTGGAAGGAAAGGGTGTTTTCTGCAGTGAAAGGTGGAATTGAGGGCAAGAATGTCAAGATTGGAACGATAAGGACAAATATCACAGCGCACCCAAACGATAGGGGTGTTTTGTGCAAATTAGCCCATAGGGAAATAATGAACTGAAGAACACTATCTCATCAACATAAACACTGACAATGCAGCATTTCATGTCAACTAAAACATTCCAAACCGAGATAATTACAGAAGATTGTATTTTACAACATCAAAGTTCATATGTGAAGCTCAAAAGACTCGTGAAAATATTCATAGCTAGAACTGTAATGACCTCTTGGATTATTTCTTTAGACTTACATCCTTTTCCTCATAGTAACTTATTTATTACTACTTCCATATTAATATATATCTCGCATGAGTGTAACTTCATCCATTCAACATGCTTTTACAAGCAATGTGTTCAAGAAAACCACAAGACTCTTCACATGCGCTAATCTAGGAGATGTCCAATTCCCATAGTTGATAAAGTTCACAACAAGCATTTTTACAACCACCTTCATCTTCAAATGGTTATTATAGGAACCGTTAAGCAAAATCTGATACCAAATAATGCAATTGCTGCAAAGGCAAAAGCTTCAAATGCTATGTTCCCCATATTTAGAAGCATATATTGGAGAACCGATAATTCGTTCACCAAATCAGGATAAACACGAAGACAACGTCAAAAATTATTATTACTATTGGTGATTGCCATTGACATGCCAAAATGAATCCTTACAAAAATAAGTTGTTGTACTAGTTTTTGAAGATTAATATTGTGGGAAGCTATCCAAAGTTCCAGGCCGTTGAGAAAATATCAGAGGATAAAGATGGTGCTGCATCTGGTGATCGAAAAGCTATGTTGTAACCTTAACATTGGTAAGGAGATTTGAAGCCCAAGCTAAAATTTAGGGATGTCATTAATATTTAAGTTCATCACATAAAAAAGATAACGCCCATTAATTTAGAATTTTTAAAAGTCCGGCCTGCAGCATGTCATTATAACAAAGACTCCAGCACGGTTTGCAGTATTATTGCACAAATTATGAACCAGAGATTGTAGATACTGAATGAAAATTTAACACAATAAAAGAACAAGATAGACTTAGGAAGATTGAGCTTACCATATCACCAGGAAGTTGAGAACTTAGTGGTATGCGTTGCCATGTTTCTCCAGCATCAGAAGTGTACAACAAAATAGCAGGTTTTCCAACAATCCAACCCTCCTTGCCTTTGAAGCTGATGGAGTTAAATCTGTAATTGAAATCTTCTTCTTCTGCAGAGGATATTGAACGTGGTACCCATGTATTTCCTCCATCCTTTGTCTCCAAAATAGTTTGTCTAGTCCCCAATAAAAAACCTGCCAAGCCAACCAAGCTTGAGTTATGTTTAGAATAGGTTACCATCGAACACTTGGTCTAATTTTTGGATAGACACCTTCAGGCAAGCTAGCCTAGGTTTGGAATATTCCATATTTCTGTCCAATAAATTTGATGTTTTGATCTACAGAATATCCAATGCCAATATTTATAAAATTGTTTGCCACGAATTTTTGAAGACTTGATTTAATCTCTTTCCACCTACATAATTGATCTTCTTGATCACAAACTTAATTAAAACCTACTAATTTATAGGGTTTCTTAATACAAATGACAATGAATTTGCTACTTGCAAATCCCTACAAGTAGTGGAGTACGATGCATCATCAAGAAGGTCAATTGTAATTAACCCTTTTATTATTTTGGTCACTCCCATGGACGATAACTACATGGTGCTAGAACCTTTCAAACAGGGAATGAAAAACAAAGCTGGATCAAGAATAGATCAGGCTTATCAAACAGCTATCTTTGAGGTACCCCATAAAGAATACTCAGAAAAGACGACAGTGATAGGTCAAAAGAAACTCTTGGTTTCTCGTTTCAGAATTTAGCAGACAACCTTCTCTTAAGTGGCAAACATGTAGCATCTTTGGTTTAAAAGCCAGAAAATGAATAGCATTGGTTAACGGATCATTTATTTGAGTGCCTCCGATAAGAATAGTTTATCAAATTCGTTCTCTACATATACCACTTGTTTTGGAGACAAAAAATAAAAATTGTTGATGGCTCTTATTCTCCCATTGCTGGTAAAGTGATGGTCCAAATAACTCAATCCCTAGTTTTGAATTGGTTCTACATGTTCCAAAATTTACCTATAATCTTTTATCCACAGGCAAACTCACTCAAGATTTAAGACTTGACAACGCAAAAGATAATTGCAAATTAGACTGGCCGTACTGCTTGGATACAAATTTGGAGTTTAATAATCTAGAGTCGAGACCCTCAAGGCTTGCTTTCTACTACTACTATAATAAATTTAAGTCAGCGTTGGCATAGACACATAGGTCATTTTCCCCTTTAGTTCTAAAAAGACTCTTTATTGTCTGGTTCAAAGACTTCACAATTGTTCTCCTTCCCCTATCCTTTATACACACTAAAATATGGCAACCTAAAAAAATGCATTCGTCGTCAATGTACTGAAGATAAAATTAGGGTCTATGGCCGAGCAGAATTTGGTTTTTCCTGATGTCATGTCAGCTCTCATGGTTAATAATCAATTATGATCTATGCATCTTTAATTCCTATAATTAACGTGTCTTATAACGAAAATTAATACTAGTATACACTTAGGAACCAATTCCACAAAAAGCCAAAGAGTTACCCCAAACTTGTGTTCTACTAAACAACATAAGCAAAATGAGTACGCAAATTAAATAGCCCTTTTACAGATAAACAAATTACCGTGTTTAGGATCATCTGGAACAAAGGCAATGTCAAGAAGGACGACGCCAGGGTCAATTGGTAGGAAAACTCTTTCCCATTCAGACAGTGGTTCTTCGGCAGCTAATGCACTTCCATATTTCCCTCCCCCGACAAAAGGCGAGAGAGAAATGGCGATTGCGGACTCGGACATCAAATGCCTACGGGTAATTAAAGAAGATTGATCTTGAGAAGAGGAGGAGGAAGCTTTGGGGACCAGGCGATGAGGAGGACGAAACTGTGTGCGGTAATAGTGAGATGTGAATAGAGAGTGGAGAGATGGTCCTGCTTTCAGTGCTGTAACAGCTGAAGAGTAATCTGTGAGTAGCTGGAGAGCTGCCATTGTTAAGCTCAAGCTCGCTCGCTCGCTCTCTCTTATCCGAATTGCGGTTGATATTATTCTATTCTCAACGGCTTTAAGGGGAAGGGGTGAAGCGTGTCCCCATCCACTCCAGTATATTACTGGCTATTATCCTAATCAAAATATTTGAGAAATTTGCATAGTTGGTTTTCAAACTATCGTTCCACTACCAAGTTGGTCTTTTGAGTTTTAAAAAGAACAAAAATCAAACATGTGATAGAAATTATTTTATTGAAGAACGTGTGATTGAAAATGAGTAGAAAAATACGAATTAAAATTTTAATGTGTATCAAAACGGAGGATTAATAGAAAATAATTTAAAATTTTATTTATTGTATCATGCACACTGCAATATTGCTCAATATTACATAACAAATATATCCTAAATAGATAGTAGCTCCACCCTCGAAAGCAAGTAGAATTCATTTTTTTTTTAAACCAGAGGAGACTGACTAGTTCCAGTCTCCTCTGGTTTAAAGATCTACTTGAAAAAAGAGATGAATAAATAGGACGGACTAGGTGAAGAAATGACGCATTAGTGAACTACAGAATGATTTCATCTTTAATCATATTTTTGTGAATTTTGATTTCTCATTAATAAACAAACAAATTAAAATTGAAGTAAAATATTTACTATAGTGAACTAAAAAGAGACATAATCTATAAGGGGTCGTTCTCTTTACCATTCTCAGCCCGTTTTCTATTTTCGATTTTTCAAAATAGTAAACACACGTTTACTTACTTATTTTCAAAAATGAATTTCCGAAAACGAGTTTAAAATTTACAAAGAAAACCTAAAACGGAAAAAATGTCGTTTTTTATGTTTCTAGTTAAAATCAAGCCAAAATTTAAAAAACGCTTAATGTTTTGATCATAACAAACAAGATTAAATATTGATTCTAATGATTGATTTTGAGTGATGATAGTTCAATGTTAAAATCAATCAAGTATGCTTTATATATGAGACTTGAAATGAAGATCAATGTGA
>CAIGRN010102286.1:0-11615 GCA_903798345.1 Fraxinus anomala
GCTGTATCAGGATTTAGGGTGCATAGAATTGGAGTCTTATTATTCGGATTCTAAGAATATCCTTTGCCGTGGCTCTTTTTTCTTTTTGCTAGATCTTTTCTATAGGTTCGAAGTTATTAATTTTACAGCAAATAAAACCCTAAAGATGATGTTGGAGACAGAGAATTGGATGCTGTAATTGGAATGGGGAGAAAAAAAAACTCTTTTCCTATTAGCATATTCTTAGAATCCGAATAATAAGACTCCAATTCTATGCACCCTAAATCCTGATACAGCCAAAAATTAAACTCAATTCAAAATTCCCGTGCAAAATAAAACCTCCA
This sequence comes from Fraxinus anomala, assembly GCA_903798345.1. Lineage (NCBI taxonomy): Eukaryota > Viridiplantae > Streptophyta > Magnoliopsida > Lamiales > Oleaceae > Fraxinus > Fraxinus anomala. Next base: position 324 of record CAIGRN010102286.1, read on the forward strand.
TAAACTGCAACTGGAGACAACAAGCACAAATATACAAAAACTTTTATTTAGTATCCACTCTCCAAATGCCCTTCAGCAAGATCATTTAGATGATAGAGCCAGAATCGGAGTTTCCTTTCACTTCTAGTAAAGGCCTTGATGGGCTGAGCTCTTGACCAGTAAGAGATTAGGCGAAAACAAGGAGAATGAAATAGAGATGCTCGTGAAGAAAATGCTAGAGTTTAAAGAGAACTCTTCTTTTTAGATCATCCAAAAATTTTCATGCATGGGCTACATGATTGATATTATCACATCAAGGTTTTGATATGCTCCCCTGTTGCATTACCTACTTGAACTAAACATTGGGTGCTCTTTGCACTTGAAAGTATGTGTGTTTTGTTAAATATGACGTCACTACACTTATAACAGTTTTTATATGTGTATTTTCATTTAGGCAACTCTTTTGTTAGATCTGAATCCTTTGTGTGGTACATATTGTCGCGTGTCAAAAATCTTAATTCTGTATTCTTGAAAGATCCAGTACGCAAGATCCTCTTTTCTATTGTTTCTAGGCTGCTTATATGAAACCCAGTAGCTAGATAGTTATTACAGTTTGAACCTGCAGTGCATGCTTGTTATGCAGCAATGGACTATCAAGGGGAAATGAGTGAAAGATGAAGTCTGAGTTTCTGAAATTTATTTGCCTCAACAGTCACAATCTAATCAAAATGATCTTCATTAATGCAAGGAATGAAAATGAAGTAGCGTTGAAGTTCATGCTATCAAATATTCTCAGTTTACAGTTGCACATTATTCCTCTTTATTATTTTAGTTATCAAAAATTTCCTACAAGAAAATATTACAAAGAAGTTCCTCGGTATCTTCTGTAAGAACTTTTTAGTAAGTTTTTTGTATGCTGCTTTATAGCTTTCATTTTACTAGAAAATAATATTGGTTTTCCTGATATTATTGGAAAGATTTCCATTTCGTGTTTTCTTTTTCACTTGATTTGATTCACAGTTTTATACCTTTTTTTGAGAACATACTGTGTGAAATCTTGAAGCAACCAACGACAAATACTTGATTATTTACTAGTTAAGACCTGATATGATGATTGCTTCCACTGACTAATGATAATACAAAAATTGTATAAATTTTGGGAACTATCTTTTTCTTTCTTTTCATACACTTTTATCCAAATATATGCCTTTGTTTCATACTCTCTGTTATCCCCTGCTTTATATTCACTCTCTTTTCAATGGCCAGTGTGCATGCAGGTTCCACGGACATTTAAAACTGGCAATAACAATTGTCTGACATAAGAAGAGTGGTGATCGATAACAAAGCTTCATTGTACTCTAGCTGCAGGACATAATAATCAGATTCAGTGTTGTTTCCGGTGGCTTGGCTACACTTGTTCTTAGTTGAAGCTCTTTCTCTGCGGCAAATCTCTCTCCTTTGGCATTGGGTGGACCTGAGCTTAAATTCAGCTATACTCGGGCACATCTCCTTTGGCAATACATATTTGATTTCTGAACGAAAGAAAAATTTGCTTCAAGTCTTTAGCAATATATGTGTGTGTAATATCGTTTCAGGGCAAATCTCCTTTGGCAAATTTGAAGTTCCTCCAGTTGGCCATGCTAGCTGAGGAGGGTTCGACAATTTTAAGCTCTCATCTCATAAGACTAGTCTGGAATCCAAACTTTGAGGGCTTAGCTCCAGTTGGTGATATCCGACTTGGAATTTCTACCAGGACCCTCTACATTTCATGAATTTTTTTGGCTCGACCATACCTTCTGGTGGGAATTTTTGGTCCATTTTTGGGCAAATCTCCTTTGGCATTTTGGAGTCTTATTCAAGACTCCGTTTATCCCTTTAGTGGGCAAATCTCCTTTGGCATTTAATCTCCATTTGTGGAGATAATAACATTACGAAAAAAAATTGGAAAATAAACAGAGACACTGCACTGTTTATCCTCTGATTTTTTGGCAAGACTACTGATTCCAGTTGCAATTTGCTAGTTATTGTGCAGTTGACAGAGGCCTACACTCCAAATTAGTCAGCCACGACTAAAGCGTAACCCAAGCGGTACACGTCTCTCTACTATTGTCATTATTATTTTATTATGCTTCTTTTTGCGTTTAGTTAGCTTCATCAGGAAACAATCATACTCAGCTCGTGCTTGTTAATGTGAAGCGATTTGATTTGATGATTGGTGTTGACTTGGGTCATTTCAACTGAACACTAGTTCTCATGTTAGTAAATGATATAGCCAACAATACTGATACAATTACCTTATTCACGTTCTAGTATATGTTATCTACTCTCAAGCTTCAACCTACAAGTGACTTTTATTTAACTTGCTAAATTATAGGGTGATAATTAGGCCTTTTAGAGGCAAACATTGCAGAGGGAACATATTCTTTAGCGAGGCACACAAGTGTGAACATTATTTTGATGGCATCCTATTTCTATTTAAACAATCTTCGCCTCCCTAACTTCATCTACAATTATTATAATTCATGTTCTAGTATATGTTATCTACATTCAAGCTTCAATCTACAGGTGACTTTCATTTCACAGCTAACTTCTTAGGGTGATAATTAGGTCTTTTAGAGAGGAACATCACAGAGGATATGCATTTTTGAGTATGGTACAAGTGAGAACATTATTTAGATGGCATCCTACTTCTATTTCAACAATCTTCATCTCCTACTTTATTTATTAGTAATAATGTCATTTGTTTTGAATTTGCAAAAGTAAAATTATAATTGAACGAGTACTATTTGGTATCAGTATTATGGATTTGCTAGACAGTGACTTCGACAGTCTCAGCGAGAGCAGCAGTTCTGAGGATCACGAAGATATTGAGTCTCTATATGGTGGACAGGCCTGTTCTATTTTCTCTAGTCTTGAGGAAACCATTGGAAAGATTGATGATTTCCTCTCATTTGAGAGGTCATTCATGCATGGGGACATAGTTTGCTTAGCATCAGACCCATCAGGCCAAATGGGAAAGGTGATCAACATCGGATTAACAGTGGACTTGGAAAATATCCATGGAAGAAAAATACACAACGTAAGTTCCTTGAATCTTCAGAAAATACGTTCCATTTCAGTTGGAGATTATGTAGTTAGCGGGGCATGGCTTGGGAAAGTGGAAAAGATAGTTGATAGTATCACGGTCCTATTTGATGACGGTACAAAGAGTGAATTGACCACAACTGGTCCAGAAAAAATCATTGCCATTTCTCCTGATGCACTTGAAGATTCGCAATACCCTTTCTACCCAGGACAGAAAGTTCAAGTTGAGCCCTCATCTGTTTCCAAATCAGTCGTTTGGTTATGTGGTACACGAAAGAATAAAAGAAAACAAGGCATTGTCTGCAATGTCGACGCTGGACTTGTATATGTTGACTGGCTCGGCTGTGCTGCCGTCGATGGTGAGAAATGGTCTGCTCCCCCATGTTTACAAGATTCAAAATGTTTAACCTTGTTGTCCTGTTTTCCCCACGCAAACTGGCAGCTTGGTGATTGGTGTGTTCTTCTAGTGGAGCAGATTTTTCCACATGCATTTTCCTCTGGGCTGGTCGACGGACACGTGATATCAAAAAATATACTTCCGAGAAACAACCCCAGCCCTAATTTTCAGGAAATATCTGTTATTGTTCGGACAAGGACAAAAGTTGATGTCCAGTGGCGGGATGGCAGCCAATCAGTGCGATTAGATTCACATTCTCTGTTACCTGTGAATATTGTTGATATTCATGATTTTTGGACTGATGCATTTGTTATGGAAAAGGGAACATGTGACGATTCAAATGTTTCATGTGTCCAAAGATGGGGTGTTGTGAGAAGTGTGGACTCAAAAGAACGAACAGTGAAGGTAAAATGGTGTAATTCCTCTGCTTTTGGGGACAAAGAAATAGAGGGGGTTGTGAGTTCATATGAATTGGTTGAGCACCCGGACTACTCATACTGCCTGGGTGATGCAGTATTTAGAATGCAAAAGGGTGTACTTTTGGATGTAGCAGATGAAAACTGTTTCAATAACCGCACAATCTCTAAAATATGCGCGTGTGAAGAGTCTCATCTTAAGGCTAATGATAATGGTGACTTGAAGAGCAACTTTTTATCTCATATTGGTTTAGTAGTTGGCTTCCAAGATGGGGCTATTGAAGTGAAATGGGCTACTGGTGCCACTAGCAAGGTCTGCACCTATCTTATGTTTTTCTTGAAATTTATCCTCTTTTAGTTGAACTGGAAATGAAGTATTGCAATTAGTTAAAAGATTTATTGGTTGTTGATTTACAAACTGAATTTTTATATTTGGTTTTCATTTCGAATGTCGTATGTGTGTGGGTGGAGGGGGGTTCGGTTCGGTTGATTTCATTACTTGCCTATTTATGAAGAATATAGTATTGGTCCTCCGATGTTTTTCACATCTTTGTGGAAAATGATTTTTCCTTTCAATCTTCTACTTCATTGTTCTCATTTATTTCAAAAATACATGTATACTAACTGTTTTAAATACTCTTGTTTATTACTCAACAACATCATAGGTCGCACCATATGAGATATATCGGGTTAATAAATGCGACAGCACAGCTGCCACTTCTATGCTAAACGATGAAAATGTTCAGCTATCAAATGGGGACATTGCAGCACACGAGAACCAACTTGTGGGCCAGAAAGGAAAGGTGACATAACTATCTCTCTCTCATACTGTTAAGAACTGAATAATCTCTGAAGTGAGACAATAACTCGTAGCAAGTTGGTAAAGAGTTCAAAAAAAATTAGAACAGGTTACAGAAAGTAGCAAGAGTCAAAACTTTTTACTCTCCACTAAAAGAACTGTTGATAGTCTTTGATAGTATGTGCAGACTCTGTTGTATTAGCCTTACAATAAATTTCCCACATAATCAATAAATTCTAGTTGAGTGATGACTTGACTTTTGAAGTTTAGTTCATATTTGAAATTTTTTATGAGGAAATAATTCCTAATGATAAAACCCAACCCTGAGTTGTCATAATAACAATCTAACAATTTAGAGGGAACATCAAATCGTGGCCGCATAGGTGTAATTATGCGTAGTTCAGTTTTTATTAAATGGTTTTAGGTACTAAATTTAAATGTATTTGCCAGGATGTGTTGGATTTGAACTATAACAATTTAAAGGACTCTAGTTCATATTCCCTTTCTCAAGTCGCTATTGGGGTTTTCATTAGTATCACTTCGAGCCTATTGGGGTCTTTGGGTTCATCTGTTGTTTGTGCATACAAACTTGCATCAGGAGATGGTCAAAAACTCGGGATACCCAATGAGGAGGAAGCCCTTGAACTTTGCAATATGCACACTGTTGATGAACCACTGGTAGATGATGATTCAGAAATTTATGGAGGAATGACTTCAGAGCCAAGAGCCAAAGAAGCTAACAAGGACATCATCTTGCCATCTGGAAGCAAGCTTCCAGAACATTTTAGGCAGTTTGATATGGTTAACAGTGGCTCAGACCACCACTTTGTTGATGGATCTGGTATGGGAATCCTACAATCTCCTCAGGTTAGATATAGAATCTATGTTCTTACAACAGTGAATCAGTTTGCTAGTCCAGCGGTTGGTTGAATTTTGATTTTTGTACAGATGAAAAGAGGCTGGCTTAAGATGGTTCACCAAGAATGGAGCATTTTGGAGAAAGATCTTCCAGGTGAGAAAATATGTTATTTCACTTTACCATTATGTAATGGTACAAATATGCATTTCAAAAAGTACACGCGGTTGGTGTAATTGTACATGCATTGGCTTATCCCTACACTAGCGTGGAAGTTGAAAGTAAATGAACCTAGGTTAGAATCGTGTTGCTAGAAAACCTCTAGAAGAACCAAACATGAGCTCAAATTTATGTGTGAAATCTTGGTTCTAAACAATAGATAGATTGGTTTAAAAATATTAAATTTGGTGATTCATAGATGATAAATTCTCAGAAATTATCAGCAACTGCACTTGTAACAAATGCCTTCCAAGTCAACTGTGTTATCATTTTATCATCACAACAATGGCAGACTTTTATAGTTGTATTTCTCTTTTTTTCTTTTTCTATAAAAAATAATAAAAAATCATAATTTTACAGAAACAATCTATGTTCGTGTCTATGAGGATAGAATGGATCTGCTTCGAGCGGCAATTGTAGGTGCACCTGGAACTCCATATCATGATGGACTTTTTCTCTTTGACATTTGTCTACCCCCACAATATCCTGATGAGCCACCTGTAAGTAGGCCTTTCTAGATGTTGGATATGTAATTGATGGTATTTTGTGCAAGTAACTGCTTATTTTTTTAACTTCATCAATGATTTTCAGAATTGGTGTCTTTTTACTTGGTGATGCATATATTTTCTGGTGTTAAAAAGAAGCAATTTCAGAAAAATTGGTTGCATCTGAATTTTGTGATTTAGATGATGACAACGTTAGTTAACATGAAATATGTGCAGATGGTGCACTATAATTCTGGTGGACTTCGCATCAATCCCAACTTATACGAGTCGGGAAAGGTCTGTCTCAGTATCCTCAATACATGGACGGGTTCAGGCACTGAAGTTTGGAATCCGGGATCCTCCACGATTCTTCAAGTTCTCCTCTCCCTCCAGGCCCTTGTACTCAATGAAAAGCCTTATTTTAATGAAGCTGGATACGATTCACAGATTGGCAAAGCTGAGGGTGAGAAGAACTCAATTAGCTACAATGAAAATGCTTTTCTTGACAGCTGTAGATCCATGATGTACCTTCTACGGAAACCGCCAAAGGTAAATTGGTTCGAGTATACTTAATTCCGGCAATGGTATGGCTTGGAGCTTGTACCATAATCACAATTTAATTTCTTAATATTACTTTGCTAAGTTAGATGATGATGATTTCTTTAAAATGTATTAAGTCCATTGGAGACATTGCATACTATAATTCTCATATATCTCAATTTTCTTGACAAATACATAATAAAACATGTTTATAGATGTCAAGTATAGCTTTTTGTTTACATCAAAATAATGTTACATTATGTTCTGCATGCTGTTGGACAAATTTTTGAAAGTCCTTTCATTTTGAATCAAATGGTGCAGTATTTCGGGGAAATTGTGAAGGTGCACTTCAAGGGACGATGTAAGAATATTCTATTGGCTTGTAAAGCATACATGGACGGAGCTCCAATAGGTTATCCATTCGAAGACGGTAAAATCGAACATGAATATCAGAAAGGAAGCTCTACGGGGTTCAAGATCATGCTCGGGAAGCTCTTTCCTAAGCTGGTGGAAGCATTTTCCAACAATGGTGTTGATTGTAGCCAAATGATGGACAAGCTTCAGTAACCACTGCCTTTACGTAAGAACAACATTTTCGTATGTACAATATCAGCTTCTGAAAACTATTGATCTCTTGATGATCAAAGGAGTGCATGTTTGATGAATAAATTCTTTTAATATGTCAATAAACTCATCAGGGCAAGCACTGAGTCTGTATGAAACTACAAGTTCTGTATGAATTGCAATAAATTCTGTGTGAAAGAAGACTTTTGATGTTCATTGTAAGATATGGAGTCGTGTAATAAATTCTGTATCAATGAAAGATAATATTATGTGATCATTTGTTTAGGTATTATTATTTGATTGGCTACTACTTGAACTTTAATTACGATGCTCCGTCTTTAAATTAGGACTTTTCTTTCGACTAAAAAGAGTTGGCCTTGTGCTTTTATTAGTTAGATGGTATAAAATATTATTAAATTCTCTCCAGAGTCCAATTTTATTATTTCATTTACTTCATCATAAAATTATATTAATATTGCAAAAAAGAATAAACTACATATTAAATACTTGTTTGTAAATTAGGTCCGGTTTGATTCACATTCTTTCAAAACTCATTTTCAACAACATATTTTTCAATAAAATAATATTATACGCAAATTCAAAACTATTCTTTATTTTTTAACCATATATTTTTCATCACATCATAAAATGCATTCTTTTTAAAAAAATGTGGATCAAACACCCCCTAGAGATATGATAAAAAAGGTTAGGTTAAATATCAAAACCTAAAAATATCCTCATCTTTTACCAACTGTTAGAGAGGGGAGGAAAAAGAAATTTTAAATTTCTCACACAATTCATAGTTGGGATCTAGTCAAAGAAGCATCATAACGACGACCACCACACACCGGCCATTATCTATAACAAGGTTAGGTTTTTTTGTTTTTTTTGTTTTTGAGATCGATTTTTTATTTATCGTGTTTTAAATTGTTATGTATAATATTTGTTTTCTTATTATTTAAGTAGATTATTGTGTGTAGTAGAGAGAGAGAGAGATATATATATATATATATATATATATATATATATATATATATTATGTTATGGAAGCTTAATCTCGCCGAAATCCGAAAATGGCGATTTCGGCGAGGAAACTGTCGATCGGTCAACTGTTATAATTAACAGTCAGCCCAAAGTTTTTTTTTTCATTTTAAAATTATTTTTAATTCTTTTCTTTTTATGATAAAATATTTTTTTTAAAAATTTTGATTATATAATATTTATATTCTTTATTAATTTATTTTTTTCAATTTTAATTAAATAATATTTATATTCTTTATTTAATTTTCATAATTTTCTTTTGTTTAATTTTTTTTATTAAATTTTTTTGGAAATAGTTTAAAAATTTCTTAATTGTTTACTTTTTTTATTTAAAATTATTTTTTAATTTTAATTAAATAATATTTATATTCTTTGTTTAATTTTTATAATTTAATTTTGTTTAATTTGTTTTGTTTTTATTATAATTTGTTTTGGAAATATTTTAAAAATTTCTTAATTGTTTTTTTCATATGATAAATAATTTTTTCAATTTAAAATTCTTTTCAATTCTTAATTTTCCAATTTTTATTATTTTCTTTAATTTTTTTTAAAATTTTTGTCTATTATTTGATTTGCTTAATTTTTTGAGATTATGCTTATTCTATTATCTCTTGTTGAAAGTTTTAATATTTGAATTTTTGCAGGATGAAGTACAATCTAATTGTGGAGTCGAGACAGATGGTGGGAAAATGTACATGAAATAGTAGTTTTGATCATTTCACCATTGTGTTGGAATTGCTGGATAATCAACACGCAAATATTTCTTGTGGCCCCTATATCAGTTGAAAGAGGTGCAGTACTCTAGGCAGATTATTGATGCATTACTATGTTGACTGCTCAGGCAGTCGAGGTAATGCCATTCACTTCGACTTCGGGGCAAGGTTGCTACTTTTTATGTGTTTGAGTTTGCCCTTTGACTGGATTGAAGATATCGAGCGACGAGGCAGCTATTAACGATATTCAAAGAAACAATAGGCTGCACGAGAAGTATTTTCAAGGATAGGGGATAGTGCTTCTATCGTAGTTGATCGGCGCAATCAGGGAGTGAGACCAAATATTGGACATATTGAAGTTAAGACTGGTCTACATCATTGATAGCGTGGTGAGGTGTCATCACAAGAAAACTGCAATCTGCCTTTTCCATTTGGAAGTTGTTGACGATATGGATGCCTTCAATAACTATCCGTGGGGCCGAAGATATTTTGAAACACCATGCACATCTTCACCATATCACACTCGAAGTCCAAGAGGTCCATGTGTAAGTACGATACTTATGGATTGCTCTGACAGTGTTTGTAAATGTTTAACATAATCAACGTTAAAATATTTTTTATACTAAATTTATATATAATAATTGTATGTATTGCAGATTGGGGCATATGAGACCGTCCCCCTCTTGGGTACCCGGTTTGCTAAGCGATGGGAGACACGCTGCCATCGAATTCATCATTGGTGAGCATCTTAAGCAGACGGATGTCCATCGGCAAACAGTTATCAACCATTCTCGACGACCCTGAGGTGAGTATTACAAATTTTCGATTTATACTGTATTTCGTTTCAAAATTTCATCACATAATCATTAACTAGTTGAATTGTCAATATGTCAGTTTGAAGTCCTAACTGAGTTGACGCCGTCAACAAAGGAGGGTCAAGGTTTTGTGCGTGAATTAGCCGTTTCACATACTCAACACGATCAGAAGTCTGATTCCATCCTGAACCGAGATTGGGTATGTAAATTGAATATAATTTATTGATTACCGTTTTGTATGCGTTAGCCTATTTTAACTAAAGTAATAATTTTAATATTGTTATTTGTTTAGGAGGGCGGTCTAGTTAATCGATGATCACCTCTCTATTTCTCTTCCATCTAGACACCTCTCGTAGATCTCCTACACACGGTCATAGTTATTATTTTGATCTGTATGTCCGCCTGATTAGATTTATGACAGGGCAGGTAGGGACGTTACGACGAGAGATGATAGAGGAGGTAGGCGTACTACGAGAGGAAATAGGGACGCTGCGACGAAGGTTGGGCGACGATGTATCAAGTTTATGCTATGACGTTGTAGTGTTATGAGGCCATATAGGAGAACTCTGGATGACGTTATAGCGCTCTTAGGCGATATAGCAGCATACGATGGGGTGATAGACAGGGTGACGAAGATCTTGGCCACACACCATTTTGGATAGATGATGATGCATTAGAATCATTTTTATTATCTATGAAGCGGAAGGGGTCGCCCCAATGGAGATGGGAGAAGTGACTGAAGATGAGAGGACGGAGGGGGTGGCCTTGATGATGGAGGATGTGGAGGTGTCCGAGGCAAATGGGTGGCCCCGATGACAGGGGAGGTGGTGGTGCCCGTGATGGAGGGGGTGGCCTTGATGACGGAGAAGGTGGTGAGCCCCAAGGCAAAGGGGGTGGCGGATGAGTAGAGAACGCCAATCATAACAGGGGTAAGAAATGTGCTGTTAGCGTGCTATTGGCGTGCAGAAACAAGTGATGGGCAAGAGGCGCAGATTGACGTCATAGTACGTCGTTTCTCCCTTCACTGTTGAGGTGAAAAGGAGGATGTTCGTTGATGGGACGTACCCTAATCTCTTCCGGGAGGTGGACCATGCCAAGTGAAAAGCACTCGATGTTGACATATGGTCGATCTTATGTTATGATTATCGCAAACAAAATATGTTTATCTCTAATATCTATATTCAAGTCTTCATTGTTACATGTTATGGGCTTAATCAAATTGGAGACAAAACGATTGGACGAAAAGTTATCGATCAAGAAAGCTCAAGATGAAAATTGATCATTCACAATTGAGCACTCACGCCAAAAAAATTAAAGATAAATTTTGTGCCATTTCAAATCGAGCAACAAATCGAGTACTTGCGCCAAATCAATCGAAGATATT
>CAIGRN010102287.1:0-14482 GCA_903798345.1 Fraxinus anomala
TTTAAGATAAAATCTCTTGAATGATTGATGTGACATCTCTGCAGCAATCGTCAAAATGTCAAGTCGAATATATTTTTGTCAGGAAACGTTAAATACCTACCCATCTATGGAATGATTGATGGACGTCGACGAAGAGATGCTTCAGCAAGCAGATGAAGCCAGGTGCTTTCCATCCAACGGTCTTTTCTTTTCCCTTTCCTCTGTAAATGCTCGTGCTTTGTGCCTTTGTAAAAGTAATGTAATTCCATGCTCAAGAATCTATTATCTCTTTCCCATTTTAGGGTGTTATACAAATTCCGATTGTTCTTGCTACCAGAATTACTTACTTACGATTATCATCTACCAACTTGATCGTCGAGGTGCTTGTGGCCGCCACCACTACCACTAGGAAAAGTCATGGGTGACTAAAGGTTTGTGTCAAGCGTGTAGGGAGGAGCATACGTGAAGCTGCTTTTTGTTGGTCACGTAGGGATCCGTTTTTTGAGTTCAACAATTATCACCCGACTGACCAACAAAAAACGGATCCCCACATGATAATGGTGGTTGGGTTGGTCAATGTGGTTATGATCATGGTGGTTACTTTGGTCAACATGCTGGATTACAATTGCTCGGGATTACACTATTAACGACATTGCAAGAATCTTTTTTGTTTGTTTGTTATGGTATGACCAAGTGCTTTATGGGCTTTACAATTGGTACAACAGTTAGTTGCACATTTCCATTGTGCTTTGTTTTTGTAGCATTTATGTTCCTAACCTTTTCATTGAAATTTAAATCTTCGAACTTGCATTAATTAGCCTATCTTAGTGTTGATGATGATTTCTATCAAAATATTCTTTTTGCGTGCTTTGAAATTAGCAAAAATATATTATTTGCACTTGTATTATTATTCTTAAATATGATGGGAAAATAAGGCTTTTTTTCCCTCGCCAAATGAATTTTTTGAACAAAAACCAATAGCAATTAAAATATGGTGCAAATACTAAAATCTATGTGATATGATATGATTACCCTCAGACTGCATCTATTGTATTCCTTGCATTTCATCGCTTAATGAAATTTTGTGGTTTGATCTCAAAAACTAAAACTAGTACCCGTACCCACTGGTCATTACATGTTAAAATTGCAAACATAAAAACTGAAAATTTTAATATCTTCTCGCAAGGGAGGATTCAGATATCGCCTAGACGCATGATATTTGAGGATGATTGTCTGCTGTAAATGAACCCAATAGATGCTTAATGTTGATTGTCTGATAAAAGGTTCGAGGTAGTATTTTTCATATCATCCACATTACACAACGATAGCTGGAAAATGTTCATGATGAAATACGTGCAATAAGAACAAAGAAAGAACAGATGAAAACAAAACATATAATCCCATGAATATGCTGTAGTTGAATGATGAAAACATCAAAATGAACTTCCAATCAGTTGCAATTATTCAAATTTGTTGTTGTATCCAATCTCAGATTGGTTCAAGTTCAATCATATGAAAAAAAATTAATAATTTTCCCCAAATCAGTATTTAGGATCAGTGAAGAAGCTGTTGATTGTGGGCATGATTTCAGGAGACTTGTTTCGGACGAACTTCCTAAGAGCATGCTCAGCATACTTTTCCCCTTCGGCAAAGTTATCCAAGACACCAGCAGCCCTGTTTTCCTTGGTCACCCTTCATTTACAAACATCAGAATAATATTAGCATCTCATATAAGGACCAATTTCTTCTATATGAACATGTAAATTCAATACATCGGCCTTGGCTCAGCCATTGTCTAGTCGACCAACCTCTAACACACTCAACATCACATAAAAAGATGAGAAAGACTAGCCAATTGGTGCCTACATACAGATAGGAAGGCAAACATAACAGATTATTTTTTTACGTTTTCCAACTGCTGCTTGGCATGAGGTAGCATAAGAATTCAGTGAACGGCTTCGAGATTTAACTCAAACGCAAGGATTATGATCTTTGATATGGTTCAATATAGGAAAAAACCCCTAATATGATACATGGTTGACACAACAATAGTTTTTCTAATCCTTAAAGTCTGCATCCTAATTTCATGATCTATAAGAATTTTTTGACATTACGCATCTAAATGATGTGAATCCTTATCAATCTGTACAATTAACTGGATGTCGTACTTGTGACTTTAAACAACATTTTACTATTGTACCAAAACTTCGATTTTAAACCAACAATAAAAACTTCAAAAGTTGTCTGAATCAATTAGCCTTCCAATAGCAAGTGAATATAGCTCTTGCATCAAAGGTAACTAAGATAAATATGTGTGTACTTTGGGGTTTTCTGGTATTCTTTTGCTTATAATTGCTTTTGAAATTTAGATTTAGGCATAGTCCTGATAATCTAATCGAGTGAATTAAGAAACCAGCTCGTTGGATCAGTATACAAAAAATGAAAACTTGATTAAGAAAATCCCCAAGAATAATTTAATGATAAAAAATGTATAGAAAACAAATATTTAAATGATATCAAAACATACACGCACTAAAAGTATAGCAAAAAGAAAACACATGACAAGACCAAGACACAACAATATGCTTTCGATAATAATGGATGCATAATTGCACAAATTTAAGAAAAGAAAAACGAAAAATAGGCACAACAAGATTTTACGGATACCTGACTTCAGGATTGGAACAAATATTTCGGACCAATTGCATTCCGCAAATCCCGACGGCCACTCCGACGGCCGCGAACAAAGGATAAACCTAGACCGATCAAAACGCGTACAAAAAATCAGACCTAAGTATATATAAATTAACAACAGCAGAAAAAATAGGAAGAAATAAAACGATTTTATTCTTTATATTGTTGACAAAAAGGAGAAGATCTAGGGACGAACCTCAGGCCTGAGCCATCGCTTGAGAGTGGGTGAAGCCATTGGAGGAAGAACGCCGATTCACACGGAGAATATTTCGATTCAATGCTCTGAGAAAAGTTAGGCAACGCGTAAAGGAAGCTTGAGACGGTAACCTATTTCTCGTTGTTTGAGCCTTTTTTTTTTTAAATATTATTTTCAAGAAATTCTCATTGGCTGTTGACTTTTCTTTTTTCTGTACAATTTTGAAGTATTTGGGAAAATGGCGCAAAAGGTCCCTAATCTATGGGGTTACTATGCAAAAGGCCTTTAAATTTTAACTCAAACATTCCTAACTTTTTTAATGAATAATTGGTCCTTTAGATAGTTTCCAACCAATTGACCATTAAAAAGTCAAAACTTTCGATGTATAGATAAAATGCAATTTACGGTGGAACACAAGGAGCTGCCTTCTTTTTTTTATCCACAATACAAAGCACCAAAATATACAAATTTCAACGCCGTATAGAGTCTGTAAACTATGTTGATAATTTCTAATGCATCTAAATGTTCGATCCATCGCTGTATCTACTCAGCAGTCCAAATACCTCCGTCGTATTTTCAAGATCCATCAATCCAAACGCCCCTGAAACAGTAGGCAAAATGCAGCATGGGAAGCAATATAATCTTTCCCACCTGATGCTGAAGATAGTATACAAGGATTCAGCAGAAACATGAATTAAGAAGTGAATTGTGTACAAAACCCAAGAAATCCTTATATAAAACTTAAAAATGTACATTCTGCTACACTATTTTTCCTTGCCGGAAACTTGGTTCCTATGATAAGGTCCACCAGAAACTATTACATGAAGAAAAAAGACAGGTCTACTTTTGCATATGGAAACAGTACTATCGAACAAACACGACTCTAGCATGGCCTAATGGGTCGACCCTATTTACAGAATTATGGTAGAGGTATGCCATTGACATAGCCTCACAAGGTAGTACAATCCCAAGCAATTCCGCACCCTTATGGTTTATTTGGTTCGTTGACAATGAATGAACTGGTGCAGCAGCATCTTTAACTGATCCAGAGCCATCGACTCTGTCTACAGGAAAAACGAAGCAAGAGTGAACATTTGAAATCTTCATAAGGAAAGAAAATATCAACATCTCCCCACAAACTTTATATAGTTCCAGAATCAAACTCAACAAAATAAAGTGTATATACCTTGATGGTTATGGCATCACAGAGGCCAAAAATTGATGGAAACGCTGTACCCTCACTTGGTCATTGTTTGAATATCTCACTCCTGATTCGTTTCTTCCCCTTCCCAAACGAATAAAGGAGTCCTCTGTGTCCAGTACATAAGAGATCTGACAGCACAATTTGTGATTTCTTAGCAAATTTAACCACAAAATATATTTGCAAGGTATATTAACAACATACTAAAATGAAAATTCTTCTTGAACTAAAGTCTACCTTGGATGTGGTGGCCGACGTCTTACATTCCAGACCATTATTCATCTGAATATTCTCCATAGCCAGACAGAGAGCTGAAGACTCATCCACATTGGCATATTTACGCATATTTCTGCAAGTGCTACGAGAGCAGATCAGACCTTGAAATAAATGAATCAAAATTTTGAGCAATTAATCAATAAATTTTATGGTATCGGAGATCAAGTCCAGGGAAAAAAAAATAATAATAAATAACGAGAAAATTTCCCTTCTTATTTTTTTTCTCATTCATATATTTTCCTGGTATTGATTCTTCTTGAGAGATTGGCGGTAGTAAAACAGCTTTTGACTCTACACTATGCTATAACCCAGAAGTTAATAGCAATACCTCTTCAACACGACGGCAGATGACTCCTTTCTCCCATTAGTTACTGAAAGATAATCGTTGTAGAAATAATCCGCGAAATCAGGATCCACTGAAACTGGAACAACTTCAGACTTCTCATTTCCATCATCCATCAACTGAATAGACAAACGGGCGGGGGAAGATGTCTACAAGAATGAAAGATGACTCAGCATCCAAACAAATTTTAGTATTGATGTGATAATACAAGTAATTGATTCAAGCGTCCGAAAACCTACACATTCAACCCGGTAAATGTTCTCATCGTGCAAAAGGACATGGACATTTTCGTGATAAACCATATCAACATAGTGCTCAGACTTCCGAGATTTTTCATACTCGTACAATTGAAGCAATTTATAGTCGACCTCATCGCTCGAAACAGTTTGGAGCTGCAGAAAAAGGCATAGTAAAACAAAGTAAAGGAAATTGCAAATAAGGTAAAACAAACTTTTAAGAAGATTACCTGTTTGACTAACTTATATATGAGCTTATCCAAAGTAAAGAGAACATAAGACTGGTTTCCAATCAATGATCGGCAGTCATCCTCGAATTTTGAATTATCAGAAGATCCATCAAGCAGCCCAAAAAGCGCACTCTTGAATCTGCATTGAACATGTCATCAGAAAATTAAGGGAAGAAAGGGTTCCAAGAAGATTGTAAACTAGAAGATATACACTGCTGAATCACCTAGTATAAGGATCAGAAATAGCATCTGTCGTGGTTTTCAATTTCGATTCTGCAGGTGCCGAGTTCACCTTGGCTGTTAATATTCTCTCATAGAGTATCTAGAAGCATGAAAGAAAATCACGTCACGAAATGAAAAATAAAGAAAGCATATAGAGATTAGAATTCTCTTCTACTTTTTCAATGGATTTTTTTCCTTGTTTGGATTCTTTTGACAAAAGGGAAGAGGAAGGGGGTGGGGGCTACCATTACTTCTACCTGATGCAGCCTGAAAAGCACATAAAAGGTGTCGTTTCCGTAGAAAACTTGACGATCATTTCCATCACAGCCTTGCGATGGTGAAGCCACATACTTCGACAGAGGTTTACAGGTGAGCGAAAAACGCTCAGACAGTGGTATCAATGCACCTTCACTTGCATCCTCAGCGTCCCCTTCGCTCTCTGCTTTACCATCCATTTCTACGTCTTCCTCTTCCTCGTGCTCTTCTCCTGAGCCTTCATCAGCAGCAGACTCACTACCCGACACATCTTCACCAGCTTCAATGTCCTCATCATCATCATCAGCATCTGCATCATTTCCAGCAGCTCCATTTGTCGAAATCTCTTCATGACCTCTTGTTCTACCTGCCATGGATTGTGAACCATCCTGATAGGTGGCTATATTTTCTCCAAAATCACCATTAGAAGAAATCTTATCCGCTTCTTTATCACCTCTGCTAGCATCAACATAATCCTCATCATATCCAGCCAGTCTTGACCTTTCTACACAACCTCCATTTGCTAATTGATTTAATCGTGAAGTCTCACCACCCTGTTGCACACAAGGAAACATATTTATACCTAGATTACTAAAAAAAAAAGAACAAATAAAAGAAGGAAAGAAAGTAAAGCAACTTAGATTATCTAATGCCCCCACCAAAATTAAAACGTGAGCATAAAAAGGAGTTGAACCGGGTAAAAATTGGGGGGGGAAGGAGCGGGGAGTATGTGGAACAAGTATTATACAAAATGCGTCAACTTCAGCCCAAAATGGGAGCTAAAACCACACACCGTACCTCTGAGCACAGTGTAACTTCCATATTAAGCTTGGACCTATGGTTGTCCTCACCGGGATCAATATTAGCTCGAGTAGAATTTGCAGCACGCCCTTGTAGTTGAAAATGAATATTATTCCATGATAGCAAATCAAAAACATACAAATCAATAAAATTGAAAGGAAGATAAGATAAACAATGCTACTATAAATCACACTAAGATACTGTCAAAATATCAACCGCTCTTCACATATACCGACAACATAGAACCAAGTGTTCAACTACATACATACCATGATTTGCATCTGGTTCTATAATAACAGCAGTACCAGACTTGGGTAATCGTCCACCAGATGCCACAGATGATCCATCTTCTTTAGCCAGATTACCCATATTGGTGAAGCTCGTCTTACAGAAATTGACTCGTTGAGGTGATCCTTTTGAATCTCCATTGCAGTTGGGCTTTGGTTGCTTCAAGTTCATGGTAGTAGTGTTGGCATTTGGACTTCCATCATTTTCAGTTATGCTAGTCACCGTGTTTTTTGCAGTTCCAATCTTAGAGAAACCATCACCTTCAGAAGCGTCTGAACTACGACGAAGGGAATGAACACCCAGCATTGGCTCAAGAAAAGTAGTATAGAACCTCAAAACTTTATTTGATTGCTCTTTCGTTGAGCATATCTCTTCGGACGAGTACTTAATAATTTCATACAAGTCTTCGTGAATGTCAGCATCAGCATATTCAAATTCAAGATTTGGAAGGATGGAATATCTACTTCCAGCAGCAATATCGAGAAGCACATGATCCTCGTTTTCATTTTTCTCCTTGATCTCTTTGATTTCTACTACCAAGGCTGTCAATCAAAAGAGTGAAAAGAGGTGAGAACCAGGAGATACATGAAACCACACCTAGATCCTTGGTAACCTTAACATGCCATGTCACTTTTGGTAATACCCTCCCTATTCTAGTGGGATAGCATCATCTGATGAGTGGGAGCCTATTAAAGTCTCCGAAAAACATGTCCCAAAAGACAAGTTGTGGCTCCAGAAAATACTAGAACCAATCTAAAATTGATAGTCATCGTCTGTCTGCTCATGCAAGAATTTAATAAACACAATAATATACAGATTGTGTCATCATGATCATCATAATCCAATTTACTTAAGTTCAGACTTGAACTAGAAATATGGCAGGCAAAAGCATAACTTGCAGCACATGGTAATCACTATAAGAGCTATGTGTATACCAGATTCAGAGACAAGATGCAACTAAGGATTTTATATAACCTCAACGCTCAACTTACATTTTGTGCTCAAGTTCTTCGAATCCTGTTGCTTAAAATAAAAGCTCCGATGATCAAGAGACTTGTAATGGTTCTTAGCATAAATCTCAGTCCATACTTTGTTGAAATCTGCACGACACTTGGTCCATTCCTCTTGCTTCTGCTTCAGGCGGGTAAGTATTACAGGCAATGCAAGTGATGGATTTTTGCGCAAAATGTCCATGACATCAAGACCATGGTCTCCATATAGACGTTCGATGCATCTCAAATTCAGAGCTTTATAAAGAAGAGATAGAATCAATCATAAAAAAAAATAGATATCCATCTGTTTACAGTAAATGGAGGCAAGTAAAATAGCTTTCAGTACAAGCTCATGTTCAATAATGGCAAACCTGTGAAATGTTCCTCGATGCGTATGGGATTGTCTGAACCAGCTGGATTATCAGTTATACTGTTCAGCAGGTCCTCTGCACGCTTGGCAGCTGAGCTCACAGACTCCAACAACATGTCTAGCTCAAATCTGAAATATAAAAGGAAAACCCAATGAATATAGAATTAACCAATTAGGAGAAAGTCTAGTCGATAAATCAATATAGGAAAAGGAAGTAAAAACAGATATAAATATTCCATTACTGGAACATATGAATATGTAGCAGGAATGTAAACAAGGTTTCCTCTCCTTTAATACTATACCAGCATGTTTCATAGGAAGGATTATATAGCACTGGGCAGTACAACAAAAGAAAAAGAAGCTAAATCTTGTTCGTTATATTATCTACTTGTATCCAATAATGGTTA
Organism: Fraxinus anomala; assembly: GCA_903798345.1. Lineage (NCBI taxonomy): Eukaryota > Viridiplantae > Streptophyta > Magnoliopsida > Lamiales > Oleaceae > Fraxinus > Fraxinus anomala. The sequence goes on from CAIGRN010102287.1 coordinate 8,491, forward strand.
CTAAACATACTCTATAAGATATATGTTGCATATGAATATGTAGCAGGGACGAAAACAAGGTTTCCTCTCCTTTAATACTGTACTAGCATGTTTCATATGAAGGATTATATAGCACTGGACAGTAATACAAAAGAAAAAGAAGCTAAATCTTGTTCATTATATTATCCACTTGTACCCAATAATGGTTAGTAAACATACTCTATAAGATATATGTTAGAACTCCTAGAGGATCAGGAGAGGATAAACCCAACATTCCACATTTTACGTTGACAAGGTAAAGGGTTCAAAGAGAAGCACTAGGCCACTTGGTGTAAAGTGAAGTCTAGTAAACCCAATTTATTTTCATTTTATATCACTAAGCATCTAGGAGAATTTTTATTATCAACACAGTCACACACAGATTTATTCTATACCTGTCATCTTCACACCTAAAAAGGCTTTCTTCATACTGATTTCTGCGCATGTGCTTAAATGAGTAATCCTCACTTCCAGATGTCACAGATACCCAATGGTCGTTTAAAACCTGAGCACCAAGCTCCGATCTCTGGCTTGCTGTAGCTATTGGATACTGCAGAGATAACTCTTTTATAAGATGTCGCGAGAACAAAAATGGAGGTAAAACTGTAACCACTGGACTAGAATTTTGAAAGGAAGAAGTAGAGATAATAAAATTTTTTACATCTTCGGGAAGAAGTCGGTAGCTGGGAGTGCAACGTTGACAGTTAGAAAGGTCAAGCTCCTGAATGGACTTTCCCGAGTATTTCGAACTGAGCCTATCCTTTTCTTTACCTCCATCAACTTCACGCTTTTTATCTTTGTCTTTATCCTCTATTCTCAAGGCTTTTGAAGAATGTCCATCATTCCACAACGTCTCTGCCATTAGTGTAAGTTCAAAACAGCTTTGTTAGATAACATACAATAAACATCCAAACAAATAATCAAAAACCTATAGTAGGATAACGACGTACTTTTGCCCATAACACCAGCAAGAAATCCTTCTGCAGAATAGCAAATCAAGTAAGAATAAAAAAAAATCTAATCAAAATATACAACTTTAACTACAGTAAAATTCAGTGATTACCAATTTGCTCACAGCGCTCAAAAAATTCATTGAATCCCTCCATAAGATCAGGATGTTTTCCAAGTAAATCAGCAATCTGAAAATACCTCGTGTTAGTACCAGATAAAGAAGTGTGTTTAATATGTAGCTCAGCAAATAAAATAGAATACGGCCTGAATCTAATAGAAAAGTAATCAAGCGATAAAGATGCACTGGAAGATGCAAAGTTAAAATATGAAAAATGTTGCTATCCATTGGAAAGATTCAAGCTGCAACTTGAAACTATTATGGAAACAATTGGGGGAGAGTACTGAGATGTTTATCACATAATGAAATAGATACAACTGTTACAACTTCTGATATCCAAAGGTCCCGAGCAAGTTGCTAAAACGCATTGATGCATAATATACATACCAAACTCTGCAATTCCTTTCTCGTAATTATCTCTGTGCTGTAAATATGAAGACATTTCAAAAATGCCTGGTAATCATCTGCACTGTGCAACCGCTCCTTAACTTTTTCACAGAAAGCAAACTCCTGACTGTACATACCTGGAATGACCATGCAAACCCAACTTTAAAAAGACCCAATAGCAAGTCAAACATAATTAGTGACACTACAGAATGCAATTCTGGTCTATACTTTGTTTACTGTATCTATTTCCTTCTTTTTCTTATTTTAACTTTATTTTTCCTTTTTTATGTGTTGCCCTAACTAGTGCATTGAATGTACTCATTTCTACAACGGTTTAACCATCACCAAGCAGTATATCTTATTCCTGAAGGAAAACAACAAAATAAATGTTTTAACATATAGGATTACGTGGAGTATAAAGGCTGTCCGCGCAACTGGGGATGGGGGTGGGTGGGCAAAAATTTGTACTAAATAGGGCACTGAAAGTACTTATCATTTCTACAACCACTAACCCATCACAAAATGGAATGTCTAATCTGAAAAGGAAAACGACAAATAGATGCTGAACAAATAGGATGATATGAAGTAAAATGCAGTTCAAGCACGTAAGACCAAATAGAAGTGCAGGAGTTCCAAATAATAAGGCACCACTCACTCACTTTTCAATGCATCTTTATCATCATGAGAGACCAGATTAGCGTTCCTTCCAAAATCATCAACTTTCTGAGCAGATTTCCTTTTGTCAGAAAGGCGATGCACGCTAATATCCCCATTATTTTCATTGTCAGTATCTCTGTTGTCCTGATAACGACTTCTCTTATCTTTGTTCTCCCTTTCAGCACGCCTTTTCCGATCCTTGTGCAACGTCATTACTGTTTTGTCCTCATCCACTTCTGGACGCTCGACACTAGGATCACGTTCACCGCGGGAGATAATAATCTTATCCCGTCGTAATCGCTGCTAAAAAAGGTATGGTGCATACGATTCACAAAGAAAATCAGAAAATTAGCATGTCTGTGAGTGTGTTTTAAGTACATAATGTATATTACCTTATCCACATGAGAGTGTCGCATCGTGGGTACAGCAGAGCTCCTCTCATCAAAACGATGAAAGGGATGCCGGCCAAAAGAAGCAAGTGCCGTTGAGTCTGTGGTTGAGGTATCAGGCAAAAATCTAGTAAACTGTTGAAGAAGATCTGGATGGTCAATAAAAAGTGCCGAAACCTGCATGTAAATGTGTTACAACCTAAAATGATAAGAATAGATGACAGAGAAAATAGAAGACGGTAAAGTTCATATGATTAGAACAAAAATATTTCAGAAGATATGAGTACCTCTTCATATACGTCGGCAATACCCTTATGATCCTTTCGGTACATGTTCAAGATTGCTAGGAAATCTTTATAAACCCGATCATCGTCTTGGAAACGGTTCTGCAGCAAAACAAAATCTATTAGATATTTCGTTATAATTCGATCTTCAAAGAACTAGATCGAGAACCTTTTACTAAATAAGTGATTGGAAATATCACCTTGATCTTATTCACAAAATTAATAGCTTCATCAAACTCAACAGTTCTTTTTGGAGCCCCTTCCTCTTCAGTAAGGGTGATTTCATAACCTCTAGGTAAGAAGGTATTGAAACCAAGGATAAGATTAGGATGCCCTTTAAATAACTCTTTCACCCTCAATATCACGCCAGTTGTGTCGATTCTGCAAGAAATATATTAACATAAAGTTACAAAGAAAAGCTCAATTCACAGCCAATATGCACAAGTTAAACTTAACAACAGAGATTCATTTACCTTTGAGCCTTGAAATCTTTCATGACATCAAGGAACCTGTCATATTTTTCTCTTTGATCTTGGAACATGTCCTTAACTTCCTTCAAATAAGTTAATGCATCATTGGTCGTAAGTTTTTGTGTACCACCAGTAGCACCACCCACATCACTCCCTCCAGTACCACCTCCGCCACTCCCTCCAGCATCACCTCCGCCCCCTCCTCCAGGGGCATGCGGTGATCCATAGCTTTATCACAAGAGAAGGTTAAAAAAAATATAAGTGCAATTAAAATCCTGAAAATCCAAGTTCTTGTTAATTATGGGTTCTCTTGCCTACACTCTTAGACCATGATATTTACAAGGTACTGGACATTACAACGGAAAAAGTTCGAACTTCTTTTTCTTCTACAATCCAATCCTATATGTTCCTGCCCAATGTACCAAACATGCCATTAAGGTTTTGTTTTCATCATCTCAACAAAAGTAATTAAATTTAATTACCTCCTAAGGTGATTCCATAAGGTCATTAATTAGTCACTACTACCAGCAGCCAGTAAATCTCCCCTTAATACAGCCAAAACACCATTAATGGGCTTAGTTGGGAAGTTACAGACTTTTCCCCGCCACCCACTCCTACCCGGCCCCACAAAGAAGAGGTGAAAATAAAACCAAAACAAGCCCCCCAATAAAGCAAAACCACCACCGAATACAAAGATCCAAAACGTTTTTCCATTTCTCCCCCTCCCCCACTCCAACAACAGCACCTTCAGCAACCCTAGACAACTCAAATGTTTACCCTAATCTTCTGTGATTTCTGTTACAATTTCTTCTTCATCTTCTGCTGCTGCTATGGAGGAGACCTAATCAGACTTTCTAGACTCGTGATTAAAAACGTGAACCAAATAATTCCGATCACAAAAATTTACTGAAATTCAGTGAATTAACTAAGAATGCTATCATAAAAACATAACCTTTTCAATGAAATAAACGAACACAACTTCAGAACAAAAAAACACATGATACCACAGATATGAAATAGAAGTAAATCAACCAGATAACAGGAAATTATAGAACTCACGATTCTCCTCGAGAAGAGGAACCAAATGGCCGCTTAAATTGAGGGTTCATATACACCTCATCTCTTAATCGCTTCATCCTTCTGCAAAAACAAGACAGATAAATCAACATAACTTTAAAGAGAAGAAAAGAACAATCAAAAACTCAATTTTTTTTCCTCTCATTTTCATTCAAAACCGACCTGTGAAGTTCCCTGAAAAGAGAAAAGAAAAACAGTAACAGATCTAAATCTCAACAAGAAACATATGGAAATCAGTTGAATTCTTCAATCAAACTGTTGTTCACACGATTTCTTATCTCAAATTCTTCCTTCTCTCTTCTCTCTCTTCGGGTTTCTCTTTCTAAGGAGGGAGAAGAAAGCAAAACGTCCAAATATATGAAGAGAAACAAGAGGTAAATAGATGACAGAAATCGTGATGTTCTTATGTGACATGGACTCCAATTATCGAAATTTTGAACAAATTCATGGGCCTTTCATTGTTTTTATCACTGGGATTGTAACAAGTTCTTCGAGCCCAAAATGAATTGATAGCCCGTTTGGTTCCTTGGCAATATTCTTTAATTTATGCGAATGAAGTAAAATGGGAATGTCCAAGTGAAGAAAATGATGTTGAAGCATGGAAATTTTTAGTGTGTGTTGAGTTTTTAAGTCAGATTCAATGAAGTGTGGAGAAATTAACACGTGTTAAATACTTATTTTCGTTGATTACAATGATGATCGTACTAAAAGATAATTGATTTGTTTTATTATGTTTTTAGTAAGATGTACGTGGAAGAGAGATTAATTTATGCTGATAATTTAATTTTAAATGTTGTCGTATTGTTGATCATATATTTTTTGAGATCTATGAGCTGAGATTGAGAAGAGATTGACGCGTGTGCGACTAATATAACCTACTTAACTAACTATTTTTTATCTAAATTTAGTAAAATGGGAAGGAAAAAGGAAAAGCAAAGTTGAAAGTCCTTGTAGTTGCATGTTGAGCCTTTAAGTTGGATTCGACGAAGAATCAACTTAACATGGTCGAGGATTGTGTTTTCATTGAATATGTTATCATATTGATGATCAGATATTTTTCAAAAGCTACAAGGTAAAAGAAACAAGTATATAACATACTTTAATTAATTGTTTATCATAATGACTTATACAATGATATCTCGTAATAAGAATTAAGATTTGACAAAACACGTAAACACAAAAATATATTAATACAGTTAGATTTTGTCATAGGAAATCTGCAACAGTAGCAAAATAAGATTTTATTGTCGATATATATATGTAGATTTCGATAGATAATTTTTTTTATTGATACGTTCATTTGTTAAAGATATTTTTTAAAACTCATTTTTTGGGTGTGCTTATAAAAACTTATTTACTAGGGGTTCACTACATTTTTTTTTGGTTCAAAATAAACAAATAGTGGACCCCACACTGTTATAATCTTATAACCAACAGTGTCTATTGCGTTTTGTATTTCAAAATAAACACTACAAAAAATGCGATTTTAAAGACGGAATTACTTGTCGCTGATGACTAAAATTCTGTACTTTTAACAACGAAAGCCTTCCATCGGTAAAATTAGATACTGAAACCCTCACCGCTAATTTACCTGCAAATTTTTAGTTCGTCGGTAAACTAAAAACTAAAAAAAAAAAAAAA
>CAIGRN010102295.1:0-13654 GCA_903798345.1 Fraxinus anomala
TATTACCAGTTAAAATTAATCTAAACTCCCACATCGCTTTATTATACTTAAATTTACTCCTTTTATTTGAAGATCCCAAAATTAGTGTAACGTATAAATGTGGAAAAGTAACTTTCGTGTCAATTTCGATCAAATATTCTTAATAGTCAAATTATGAAAATAAATAGATTAACTTGTTCTATTCATTGAGTAGATTGTTGTGTTATATTTAAAATCTCCAAACCAATTCTAGGTGAATGAAAAATTATGGTCTGAAGTTAGGAAAAAGAGAGAAAACTGGCTGAAAATTTATCTAAAATCTCCAAACCAATTCCAAAGTAATGAGAAATTATAGTCTGAAGTTAGAAAAAAGATAGGAAACTGGCTGAAAATTTATCTAACTTCGTTGCTCGTTTAGCGCTCGAGTAGAGAGGTTGTCGCTCGAGCGATAGGCAAGAGACAGAGTTTCTATTTCTGATGCTCAAACGACGCAAGGGAGATAGGTTAGTGAAAGCAAAAACTGCTATCTTTGGCAAAGGTTACTGAATTTGGGGAGCGACACTTCACTAACAACATTTCCTCCTCTATAAATTAGATACTTGATGATACGAACCCACGTAGCAGTAATATCTACGAAACTTGTGACAAAATTAGAATAAACCTAAGAAAGCCAATAATCAACGTTTGAAAAGCTTGACCCAATAAATTATTGAATCAAAGAACCAAGACAATCACTAACAATATCTTGACCACGTGATCACAAAACTTATGACCCTTACTTAAATTGTTGAACGCCACAAGAATTTAATTCTTGATAAGTTCAAAATTAATTCAATAAAGAACGGGAAAAAAAGTAATATGCCTCGCAATTACATCTCTCAAATTGTGTTGTTTACAATGAATGGAATAAATCTTATTTATATGGAACCCATAAAATCTACTTAAAAACGGAATTAAGCCTCACAAGATATCAAAAATATATTATACAAAAGTTTTAACTAAAATAGAAAATTGTGCGAAGTTTGAAAAATTCACGGCTGAAAATGTACTATACAGCTGCATAGTGTAAATCTATGCGGCGCCATAGACCAACTAAACTCCTCCTCTGCAGTTTCGGTAAAGGGGCATGCGACCTCATGCCCCTTTCTTTCCACTTTCTCCGTCCATTATTTGAATCAAGTTTCTCCACTTCATTTCATCTGACATGAAACTTGTCATTTTGTTTGTCTTGATCAATGTTTCGTCTACCGTGACTTGAGCAAGTAGTCTCATTTTTTCTTTGACCCGCTTTGATCGCGATCTAGTCATAGGCTCTTCCTCAATTATCAATAAAATATTGCCCGAACTTGCCCTTGTATCATGGATCACATCATCCACTCCCTCTTTGAAAATATTTGATCTTGAATCTGTACATGTATCAAAGAGAGAAATATAAGAAACAACAAAAATGCAAATTATCATAAACTTACGTTGAAAATCCAAATTGTAGCAATTAGCTTCAATCCTTATAATGACGTATAATGGTCCACTTCATCTAGGATGTAATATTGACCTTCTTTAAATTCTATCAAGTCATTTTTACATAGCACCCAAACCCAATCACTTGATTCAAATACTTTACGTTTCTTTCTTTGGCTACCTTGAGATGCATATAATTCAATCACCTGCTTTCCATCTAAATTACTACTTACAATAATAATTAAATGAATTAAATCAAAAAGTTAACAGATTTAAATCATAAACCATATCAAAATGTGTATTAGAAGTAGTACAAGATAATAAATAGGTTCCTAATATATTCCATAAATTCGAACCAATATAGTTAAGGATTTCAAGATTGAAATATAGATTTTCATGCATCAAATCACCAACAATGCATCCCAATTGTCTATCATGCTCAATTAATTTCTTGCAACATACTACAATGTTATTAACTAGTAATTGATTGCATATGAATGCATATGAATATTATTTATTACTTTCACAAAAATATTAGATGCATTAATGTGTAAAAGTGCATGCTCCCATGTGAAAAAATATTACTACATACTATACCATCATCTAACCTATGTATATGATATTGATTCTTTACCATACTATATTGGAATGCTTGTCCTTCAATACTCATCAAATTCTCCACTTGTATCGAATCAATCGGATACTCAATGGGTGATATCTCACTAAATAAGTTTTCATGGAACGAGTCTTTGAGTTCTTGCAATAAAGAAATATCCAAATCAGGGAGGGGTTTGTTAGTTCTTACTAAATCCCTCTCAATCTCACTATTTTTTACATAGAAACTCACTTTTGATTGTTCTTTCCTCTCAATATACTCTTTCTTTTCTCTCTTGTGCCTCTGCTCTTTTTTTCTCAAAATTAACCACCTCACTATCTTCTCTCATAATCTCCTTTCGTCTTTCTTTGTTTTTCTTTTATTCCCCACCTCTCAATCTCAATTGGTCCTTATAGTCCTGTTGTGGTGTTAATGGTGCAAATGTAATAGCTCTCCCATCCTTTACAAAGTTGTACCTATTTTTGAATCTATCATGTTTCACTTTCCTATCATACTGTCATGGCCTTCCCAACAAAATATGCCCATTATACATAGAAAATACATCACACACCACTTCATCACTATACCTCCCAATTGAGAAATTCACCAAAACTTGCCTACAAACCCTAACCTCTCCACATTCATCAATTTATAAGGCTTAGAATGTTTTATCGTAGTCGATCCTAATTTTTCAACAAGTGTAGTACTAGCAATATTAGTACAACTACTACCATCAATAATAATACTACATATCTTATTGTTGACGTGGCATCTCGTATGAAATATTTTCTCCATTTGTTGCTCCACAATTCAATTTAATATGTGTATTGAGAGCACGCATCACCACAAGTAACTCTCCTCCTAACGGGTACTCTACTCCATTACCATCACTAACATCATCTAATGCAGACATATCATCACGATCACTATAATCACCACTTCTCCATTGTCACGCAAAATCATTGTCCTTTTGTTTGGACATTGAGAATCAATGTGCCCAAATCCTAAACACTAAAGTATTTGATATCCCAATTCTTAGAAGGTTGGGAATCTGTATAGGGTATAATTTTGCTAGAAACTTCCTCATTTTCCCTTGGTAGCAGCCCAGTCCTACTTTTTGAAACACCTACATCACATTTATTATTATCCCACTTCGATTTTCAAGAAGAGTTAGAACCCGAAAACCATATGAATATCTAGTTGTCCCCTTCTTCTTCAATTGTCTTTCCACTTTCATAACTACATGTAGGGTGTGTTTGAGCCACATTATTTTGGAAGAATGTGTTTTGGAATAGTAGATTGATAGGATGAAAAATATTATTTTATTGAAAAATGTGTGATTGAAAATGAGTAGAAGAATGGGAATGAAGATTTTAATGTGGCTCAAACAGGGGCGTAGTATGTCTTCCAACTCCACATAATGTTGCAACTCTACCACATTAGCTATCTCGCTATTCAAATCATTCAAAAATCGAGTCATGATAACTTCCAGATCTTCCTCAACATTCGCTCTAATCATAGCAATCTCCATCTCCTTATTATAATTCTTCACACTCCTAGATCCTTGGTAGAGACTTTGAAACTTTTTATGAAACTTCTTATAATAATGATTAGGCACGAAACTCTTCCATGTGATAGCCTTCAATTCTTTTCATGTATTAATAGGCCTCTCACGGTTTCTCCCCCTAGATATTACTATTTGATTCTACCAAATGATAGCATAATTGATAAATTCAAGTATCGCAATCTTTACCTTTTTTTCCTCCGAGTAGTTGTGGCAATCAAATATCAACTTTACTTTCTTTTCCCATTCTAAGTATGCCTCTGGATCACTCATTCATTTGAATGAAGGAATTATTATTTTGATATTTCTCATACTTCTATCAATATCATCTCCAACAGGATCTTTACCCATCATTTCATGTCTAACTCCTCTATCCCTCATTCTTCCTGTTCGACATCAACCAATGCATCCTCAATAATGTCCCTATCCGCTTTACATTCACCAGCAAATCCACTCTATGATCCGCCTACCTTACCTCATTGTGTTAGGAACTTCTCTAGATTGTTCCCTACTCAAATTAGCAAGCAATGTATCTTGCCTAGCCATCCACGCCTCTTGTCCGTCCATTCTATCTCCCATATCACCAAAAAACCTTTCAAATCGTCATATCACCTTCTCCATCATGATTATTTGATTATTCTTCCCGCTTGAAGTAGAATAGTCCCTATCAGACATCCTAAATCTAGTTTAATATTTGCCTCACCTATGTACACTCGTATATCACTCAATTTGACTTTCCCCTCTATTAGCCTCCCCACTCTGTCTTTATTCACTCAATATTTTCTTGTAAGTGTTTCAAAAAATTAATTCGATCTCAAACAAAATTTAACCACTGTGGAGTCCAAACAAAAAATTAGTAAGGAAAGTGATCTAGAATGATTCAAGAAGGTAGAAATTTGAACTTTGAATGAAGCGCTAAGGATAAATTCAATAAAGTATTTCTTAAATTCAAATTGGACACTTTTGAATTTGGAACTTTTTTTAACTATAAAAATGAAATTGTATGCTGCTGGCAGTTTTACGAATTTTCATTTTTTTTTGCTTGAAAATTCAACTAGATATTATCAAAGAAACAAAAACTAATTTGGATGCTAAACTAACAAACAAATAAGTTTTGAAATTTTATGGATTGGAGGCGAAAAAATTGAAGAACGCGGAGAATGAAAAATAAAGACTCAAACAAAAGAAAAGAAATTATATAACCTTGATTTTTGAAAATTTGCTCTGATACCAACTAATGCAAACCCTCGTAACAATATTAGCTACGGAACCTACAAAAAATTAGAACATATTCAAGAAATCCAAGAATCAACGTTTGAAAAGCTGGACCCAATAAACTATTGAACCAAATAACTAAGACAATCGCAATATCTTGACCCCGTGATCATAAAACTTATGAACTTTACTTCAATTGTAGAACGCTATACAAATTTAATTCCTAATAAGTTCAAAATTAGTTCATTAAAAAGATTAAAAATCCTATGTACACCTCTTTTTATAGCCAACAATCTTGATTTTCTGTGAGAAAATTGGCACTTGTGTCAAGTTCATTTTTTGATAATTTTGGAATACTCCCATTTTTAATAGTCTCTTATGTAAATAATACAACCTAAAAATCTTTGAAGTTTTTTCTAGAATTTCATCACGAAATTTATCTGTGAAATCTAAACTTCTTTGAATTGGAGTAATGGTTCCTAGATGAATATTATGTCCTAAGAACCTAATACTTGTTTGACATAAAACAACTTTTTTAGCATAAATTGTTAAACCATTATTTTTTTACGACATGAATAAATGTATTGAGAGGCTTGAAATGTTGTTCTAAACTTTCATAAAAAATTAGAACATTATCAATATAAATAATTATAAAATTTGAATAAGGATTGAAAATATCATTCATATTTTTTTTTTAAATTTAGAATGAGCATTTTTGAGTCCGAATGACATAACATTCCATTCGTATTGTCCGAAAGATACATTGAATGCAACATTATAGCAATCTTTTTCTTTAACTTCAATTTGCCAGAAACCTGACTTCATATCAAATTTAGAAAACATCACAGCTTTGAATAACGTATTTAATAGGTTTCTCTTATGATGTATTGGATATATAATACATTGAAGAGCTTTGTTAAGAACTTTATAATTAATGACCAGATGAGGGATTCCTAGTTAATTTCGACGGAATTATTGACATAAAATGCCGAACAACTCTATGGTGATTTACTTGGACGAATAAACTCATTGTTACAGTGATCAAGTAATTCTTTATTCATTTAAATAGGATGAAATTTTGTGTGAATATTTGATTCATGAAAACCATGAGTATATGGTATGGACATCATATGGATTTTTCAATTCCAAAAAGCATTTGGAATAGTGGAACATATTTCGTGCTCGATACGCGTTTGTAAAAGAGAGATTTGCTTTTAAAAAGAGGAATCTTCAGTTGTTCCTCAATTCATTGCAATCTTATCTTTTCTTGAAAAAATTGAATATGTTTTTTCTTGAAATTAATAGTGTTAATAATTTTTTAAATAGAAGCTTATTTCAAAGAATTAACATCTCTATACGAAGGAGGATTTGAAAGTTTGAAAATAATTTCTTGACCAAAAATATTTGTTGTTAATCTTTTTGAATATGCTTAAAAATGATAAATTTGAATAATGAAAGAGGTTCCAAGAATTACTTCTTGGTCTAAATATTTGATAAGATAAAATATATTTTTTAAACAGATATTTGAATTGCAAACACGAGATTTTGAAAGTTTGTATTGAATATTCAATCTTTTCCACTAGCACCATAAAGACGCTCGGTGATTTTTTCAAAATATTTTGTAGGGATTAATCATTCCCTAATAAATTTTGATCTGCATCAGAATCAATTAAGACTCTAGTATGAAATTTGAAATCTTTATTGATAATAATATCCATTTGACAATACCATTTTCGAAAGTTGAATACAGCTAATAACATTAACATTTTCTACTTCGGTATGAAAATTTTATGAGGATTGAGAAGCAACTTCTTATTATTCAGAAGAATAAGAATCATAAATTGTTTGATTCTCTTGTTTAATTTTCAAGAGAACTACTTCTATTCTAAAATCTTTCATTTAATTTTGAAGAATAGAAATTTGAGACTTCGTCTCATTGATTTCTGTTCTTAAATCAGAACTGGATGACTTGAAAAATATTAAAGATTCAGATTTAAATCTATTCATAATATTCTAGATACTATGAGGATCATCAAATTCATCAGGTTTTGAAGGAATAAGAAATTTGAATTTTTTCATTAGTTGATGATTATAAATTTTCTCAACTATCACTTGAATAAGTTCTTCTTCTTTGGTAAGAACATTTAAAGTTTTACAACCACAAATTTCTTTAGATTGATTTGAAGTGGAGGATGAGGAATTAGAATTTGTCTCAACATCATAATCCTCTTGATGTTCATAGACTATCTCTAATTCAAAATCAGAAGAATTTTCTTCTTCTGAACAATTTATAAAATTGAGGAGCTCAAACTTATTATCTTCATCTATTTGAAGATTATTAATTTTGCTTTTCATAGGAAATTTATTAGAATAATATTATGTTTGCTTGCTTTTTTAGCAAGTGACATTAGAGGTTTTTGAAAACTCTCTCTTTGAAAATTGTTTTTTAAAGTTGCATATTTGGGATCAACATTTTTTGATCTATATGTCTTCTAGCACATAGACATGAATTCTATTTGTAAAATAATTTGATACTCTATTAAACCGTCAATATCCCATTCAGTAACAGAGTCAACAGTAAAAGATAATTGAAATTTTTCTTTTTCTTCGAAAACCAGATCAGGAGCAGTATTTTGAGGATAATATGGAGAAATTTTAGAATATGAACGTTTATATTTATTGATATGAAAATTTTCATTTTCAATAAGCTGAGATTCAATTTCATCATTAGTATTGATATTTTTTTTAAGGAGAAGCTAGTTTAGATAATTGAGTTACAAGTTCTTTCAAAACTTGAGTCTCGTTATTTAATTTTCCAATTTGAGGAATCATATTTGAAGGATGAGATTTGAATAAGACATTGACATGAGTTTTTCCTTTACTAGTCGATTTTGAAATAAGTTTCTCAGAATCAGAATTTAATTCTATTCTATTTAACTATGAACACATAGATTGAAGAACAACATTTGTGTAATTTTTCTGAGCTTGAATATATTGAATATCTTTAGCTACTATTTTAGAATCATATGATCATTCGCTAGATATTTTTTTGAGTGGAGATACAAGAATTTCAGTATTTACATGAGAAACTACAATTTCTTGCATAGGGGGATTTTGAAAAGTATCACCCTTAAGTGTTTTCCAAATCTTTTTAAAAAAATTTGTATTTTAAAGAGTTTATGATTTTTCTATTATAAACTTTGAAGTATGCCCACTCATAAAAACTTAAATCTTCTGGAAAGGCTTCAAATTCTCCCCAGTAAGACTCGATTTCTTCTTGAGAAGCGTTTTTGAAATATTTTTCTAAACCTTTTGAGTTCAAGGGTTTTATGAGTCATAAATTCATATATAATATTTATTATAGAAGAAATTACATTATATTACTCATCTGACATCTCTGAAGGAGGTGCCATATCAGATAAATTGAGAGAACCAGGTTGTTTTAGTTCTAGTTCTTTATCTTTTTTATAATGAGGTTTTTGAATATTATGATTGAAATCAATTTCTTTTAAAGAAAATGTTAAAAATTTTGCAGATTGAAAAGTATTACTCTTAGATCTATAATCAAATCTAGATGAATAAGATCTTCGAAAAGTATTTGAAGATGAAGTTTATCAAAAATAACTTTAACATTTCCATCAGGAAATAAAATAATTTGATCAGAAATTTTTCGTATAGGGCTTGGAATTGGGTTTTCAGTATTTTCAAACTCCCATTCTAGTCCTCTAGCTTGAAGATTCCATGAAATAAGCTTTGAAATCATAACATTTGAATGAAATGGATTCACTTCGTCCAAAAGATTTTCATATCTCGGAGAAGATTGAACAGCACGAATATTGAGTTGAGTATTCAAAAACCTGTAATATATTCAATATATTAAAGTAAAAGCTTGTGAACGATCATCAACATCAAAATTATTTGTTTGTTTGAAATTAAAAAAAACAAGAAATTTGAAATGGAATATATGTAATTTGAAAATCTACGTGTGTGCGCGCGCATTGAGGAAAGAGGGATAAGAGAAGTAGAGGTTGATGAAATGATGAATTTATTGATAAGAATTTTGAAATTACAATATGGAAAATAATATTTGAAGATTAAAATATTGAAATTCGAAATTGTTAATTGTAAAATTCTTAAAGAAAGTTTAGAAATTACAAGGATAATTTAAATTTTTTTTGAAGTGTAGTATCTACCGTTCTATTACACTTGAAGGGATTCTCTGTCGTCTATCTTCTTTTATAAATGAAAACTTTGAATTTCAAAATTTCTTGAATTAAATTGAAGAATTTCGGAGATAACTATTGTCTATCGTTTTGCAATCACCTTTTAACAAATTGCATCCACTTTGATAACATTTTGACAAATTGTAACCACTTTGAACAACTTTTGATAATTGCAACCATCTTTTGACTATTGCAACCAAGTTTTGAAAAGTAATTGCAGCTACGTTTGACAATTTAACCACCACTTTTCCTTTTCTCCCAGCTTTTAATATTTACTTTAGTAAAATTACTATAGTTTTTTGTCCATTTTTTATATCTAGCAAGATGAGCAATAATAGTTTATTTGGTAGCATACACATTTTGAAAAGAGTATCATTTGATAATTGAACCATATAATCTCTCATATAATTGGGTCCATATAACCATTTTGAATGAGTATTCTTTTGAGTTTCTTCTTCAATCTATTCATCAATATTTTCTAGACCAAAGACACGTCTTCATTACTTTGTTTATAGTCTAATGAGTCTGCTTGAGAAAAAATTTCTATTGAATCCTTTGAATCTGATTTTTTTAATGAAGATTTTGTACGAGTAGCAATTCTTTCTGAAACAGCTTGCAGTTCTTCTGGAGTTTTACATTTACTAAACATAGCTAGTAATCTTGATTTTTCCGTGAGAAAATCGACACTTTTGTCAAGTTCCTTTTTGGATAATTTTGAGATGCCTGCATTCCTCTGTTCTGGAATTCATGAATTTAGTGCTTTTGGGCAGCAATTAATTTAATGAAATTTTGACCGCCACTTAATTTTTAATCTCCGAATCATCTTTTTAACATGATATTCATAGCCGACTTTTGAACAATTGATAGTTCCAATAGAATATCCATGAGACCTTTAAATTATGAGCAAATTGAAATAAAATTTGTTTGTGACTTTAAAATGGTTTTAGCCTCTCTTTTTTTTTTTGCAATGTTCGAACCCTTGAAAATAAGACTAGGTAAAATATTATCTTCAAATCCAAAATATTCGAACTATTTTTAAAACCATTTTGGAAACATTTGAAGAACAATTTTGATAAAAAATATAAACCAAGAATGAGTAACTAGTCTAAAGTAAAATTCATTAAACCATGTCTCTTGGTAATCAAAATAATTGAAAAGAGATTCGAATAAATCATCTTTTGATAGACGCATTCTCTTCTCTTTCCATGGATCATGTCTCATGCTTCAAATGACAATACCCTTTGAATTGATATTTTAGAAAAATCAATATAATTTTTCTTTCGCTAATTTTGAGTATGAATTATTATGATTGATCTTGATTTGATAAGGATAGCTTCTAATAAGCTTTGGGTTTTTTGATATTTTTTGGCATATACTGAAAATTTGTTGGAAAAATATTTTGAAGGCATTCGTCAAGAGATAAATAACTATGAATCCAAGATATTTCTATCTTGAAAATAGGAATATGAACAAGTTTTATAAAATATTGAAATAAAGAAGAAGGATTGATATTTGGTAATTTTTCAGACCCAATTTGGAGGGCTTTTCTGAAGTTTGAAGGGTTTTCTTCGGAAATATTTTTCTGAATTTGAAAAGATTGAGTTTTTTTTATGCTAGAGTAGTTTTTTGAGAAGTAAAAGAGCTATGCTCGGTATATTTTGAACCTTTGAATGAATTTTGGATATAATCATCAATTGAACAAATAAAAATTGAAATTTTTTTCTTGTCCTTCTTCTTTGAAGATGAAGATTCCATATTTTTTTTTTCTTTAAATATTTCGCTCAATTTGAATCTCTCTCTAATTTTTCTCACTATTCCTCTCTTTTGTAAGAATTCTTTTGTGAAGTTTGCAAGAAAATTTGAATATATATAGAATTTCAAAATGAAAACATGAAAATATTGCTTGTCATATGACAAATATTTGTTTGGAAACAACATTTTTGACATCCTCTTGTAAACATCTCTTGATGCTTTACATTCTATTTTTAAAATAAATTTTTTTCATTTATTAAACCATATTGAAATTTTGAAATGCATAAAACAATTAATAAAATTTCTTTTTTTGGTTGAATAGTTGTTTTGAGGGCCAGTCCAAACACCAGAATGAATTCGGACTAACTATTCTTGATCAAATTATTTTGGAATTTGCTAAAGGACACCACCAAAACCAATATCGACGCATCAGTTTCAACAATAATTGATGCACTGGGATCTAAATTTCATAAACATGGAACACTTTTGATAGCTTTTTTGACATTTTGAACACACTGTATGCTCGTGACTCCATGGGATCGAGTTCTTTTGTAATCTTTTAAAAAAAGGTACACATAAGATTCTTATTTCTTTGATAAAGTCTCCTACGTAATTAACAGAACCTAAAAATCTTTGAAAACTATTTTTGTCTAGAATTTCATCAGGAAATTTATTAGTGAAATCTAAACTTCTTTGAGTTCGTGTAATGGTTTCTAGATGAATGTTATGTCCTAAGAACCTAATATTTGTTTGACATAAAATAATTTTTTTGGTAGAAACTGCTAAACTATTATTTTATATAACATGAAATGTTGTTCTAAACTTTCAGAAAATATTAAAACATCATCAATGTAAACAATAATGAAATTTTATCAGAATAGATTAAAATATCATCAATGTAAACAATAATAAAATTTGAATAAGAATTTAAAATATCAGTCTTAATTTTTTGAAATTCAGAATGAACATTTTTTTAGACCAAATGGAATAACATTACATTTGTATTTTTCGAAAGGAACATTAAATGCAATTTTGTAGCGATCTTCTTCTTTAATTTGAATTTGCTAAAAACTTGACTTCATATCAAATTTAGAAAAAAAAAATTGCCTTGAGTAACCTATTTAATAGGTTTTTCTTTTGAGGTAATGAATATCTAATTCATTGAAGAGCATTATTGAGAGGATTGTAATTGATAACTAAATGAGGGACTCCTCGTTCAATTTCGATGGAATTGTTGACATAAAATGCTGAACAACTCCATGATGATTTACTTGGTTGGATAAGTTTCTTATCAGCAAATAATTGATTTTCTTGATACATTGATCAAGTAATTCTTTATTCATTTGAATAAGACGGCATTTTATAGGAATATTTGATTCATGGAAATCATGAGTATATGGTAGGGATACCATATTCTTTTTCTTATTTCAAAAAACATTTGGAATAGTAGAGCATATCTCTTCCTCAATATGCTTTTGGAAAAGAGATATTTGTTTTTGAAAAAATGAATCTTTCAACTATTCCTCAATTTGTTGCAATCTTATCTATTCCTTGAGAAATCGAATTGCAAACATGAGTTTTTGAAAGTTTGTATTGAATATTCAATATTTTTCCACTAGCACCATAAAGGCGCTCAATGGTTTTTTCAAAATATTTTTTAGGGATTAATCATTTCCTAATACAATTTGATCTACACCAAAATCTACGACTCTAATATGAAGTTTAAAATCTTTATTGAGAATAATATCCATATGACAATACAATTTCTGAAGTTGAATATGGCTAATAACATTAACCTTTTTCTTCATCAGTTTGAGAAATTTTTGAAGATTGAAAGCAACTTCTTTGTGTTCAAAAAGAATCAGAATCATAAATGGTTTGATTATCTTGTTTCGTTTTCAAAAGAACTACTTCCATTCTGACATCTTTCATTTGACTTTGAAAAATAGATATTTGAATTTTCATTCCATTGATTTTTTATCTTAAATCAGAACTAGACGATTTGGAAAATTTTGAAGATTCATCTTTAAATCTACTCATAATATCTTTAATACTATGAGGATCATCAAATTCATTAGGTTTTGAAGGAATATGAAATTTGAACTTTTCTTTAGTTGAATATTTTCAATTATCTCAATCATCACTTGAATAAGTTTCGTGTGCTGTCATAGGCACCAAAAAATAGTTCTTAAACCTCTAAAACTAATGTAGCAATGGAAGTAAGGGGTCGATCCCACGAAGAGTGTATAATTCAATATTTTATGCTTCGTACAATGATTGGGGGTTTTTGTATGCAAATAATTGTAAATAAAAAAAATTAATAACAATGAAAAATAAATTAAAAAAATAATCAAAAGACTAACCTTGGTCCAAGTCCACATCCTCCGTCGAAAATCCACAATTGATCATAAATGCAATGATAGTTCAATTCATATTTCGAATATTCACCGTTGGAATAATTTTCCTGTATTTCCTTAATTTTAGTTAGTTAGAAACCAGCGTTCTAATTAACCCTAATTATTAAATAATCCCAAACCAGCGCTCAAGATTCAATTTAATAATATATTTACACAATAGNATGCAATGATAGTTCAATTCATATTTCGAATATTCACCGTTGGAATAATTTTCCTGTATTTCCTTAATTTTAGTTAGTTAGAAACCAGCGTTCTAATTAACCCTAATTATTAAATAATCCCAAACCAGCGCTCAAGATTCAATTTAATAATATATTTACACAATAGAGAAATCGATAAACCAGATAACACAAACACCAGCGGTTGCATTCAATCTATTTAAACATTCTTCTTAACATTCAATAACCTCTATCGCAGAAAATCATCAAATCCTAGTGCTTTACAAGTTAAA
>CAIGRN010102306.1:0-17134 GCA_903798345.1 Fraxinus anomala
AATACCTCGAAGGCTTAAGCTCACAACACGGGACTTGAGCTTGCGATTTCTCGTCCCAGAATCTCTGATTTCTCCACTTGAATTGCACCTCATTAGCTAAGGTAAATTTTCAGTGTGTTGTATACCAGAGTGAATTATAGTATTTTCACATCTGTATGTTTTTCTGATGTTCATTACGTAACATGAATTGATATGATCACGAATGAACGTTTATAGTGATAACTAAGATGAAGCCTGACCAATAAAGGAAGTTACATGGGGCTGCTTGTTAATTCAATGTGTGTTTACTTCATAAAACTTATCCGGGTATTTTTAATCTAGAGTAATAAATGCAACCTAAGAAGGATTATCACAATAGGAAATTGGCTATTTTTCTTTATCTAGCACCTGATCCAAACATGCTGACAGAGACTTGTTGGTCTCGCAAGAAATTTAAAATGTTCATTGTGCTCTTTACCGAATAATTCTTTTTCATTACCTCAAGAACCTATTTTCGTGGCATTTTTAGACTGTAGATATATGAGAGCTCTTCTGCATGTTATATGTAACTAAAAGGATTCCCCCCCTCCACATTTGATTGTGGTGAGCTCTGTTAATAACTAATTGCCTTTTGATGCAGAGTTTGGATTACTTTGCCCCAGTGAATGACACAGGTTTGCTTCTATCCTACTAATATATTCGCGCACGTGTCATGCTTCAATATAAGGAAAAAATGAAAAGAAAGACTCATTGGGAATTGTTTCGCAACTCTTGATGTGGATAAAGAAGCTGTGGATGTAATATTAGGAAGGATACTTTATAATCTGAATGTTTCGGAAGGTCTCTGGACATTCTTCTGAGGCTTCTCCTGTTCATTCAGGCCCATAAATTCTTTATGGGTATTTACTAATACTCCGAGTATCTGTTGAATCCTTTAGAGTCCTTAGTTTTGCTTTTTTAGAGAGTCCGCCCTTATCCTTCAGTGTTTATGCTGTCCATGATATGTTTATGTGGATTACTTAAGCTTGATTCTTCATAATCTTTGGGCTTTCAGAGTTTCTAAATGTTGATGATGAGGAAGTAGCTGAAATAGCAGATGATTATATGCCTCATGCTGAAGAGTCGCGCTTAACTGAGAACAGTGGGTGGTCTTCACGTACAAGGTTTGGTATTCTGCTGCTTAACTTCTTATGAATGTGTATATACATCTCCTGGCATTCAAGAAGTTCTTTTGGCTATTGTTTCCATGAATTATTAGTGCCAAAATTGCAGCCTTCTGCTGCATAGCAAGAAATGAATGGATAAGGTAGCCAAATGACAGTTGGTTTAGTTTATAAAAGAGATCCCCCACCTCCTCCTTCATTCCTCTGTTAGTCCCAGCTTGTATTTTGTAAATAGTACCACTGGTTGCTTTGTTTGAGTTTGAGGATTTTGGTTCGTGCTGAGTTCTGAAAATTGGAGCAGAAATGTTTCAATTGTTTGATTTTCGCATCATTCTGACAATTGTTCATCAATTAGTACATCTGTTGCTGAATGTTTTCTCCCAGCTATTGTTACGTCATATTTTTGTCAGGATTTTCTACCTTTCAGAAGATAAGTATTTATCATCAAAATCATTATTTTTAATAAATGTTTGATATTTTATATCTTACAGGGCTGTTTCCAAGTATCTTCAAACCTTGTTTGAGAAGGAGGCAGATTGTGGAAGGAAGTCACTTTCCATGGACAACATGTTAATTGGTAAAACGCGCAAGGAAGCATCAAGGATGTTTTTCGAAGCATTGGTATGTTAAAAACTCTCTTGCTCATTTATTGGTACTGTTTCATTCATCATTAAATTTGAAGAAAGATTGCACCATCATTGATGTACTTGGATTTCAATTGGTTAGTTTTCGTTGACAACTCTAGAGAACTCCAGCAGTAGGGAGAAAGTGATAGATTTCTGGGAGTATTGGAGGGAAATTTTTTTTATACTTATAGTTTTGATTTTATCTTTTCTTTTTTGGGTACTGCAAATGAGAAATGCACATGGGCTAGAACTTGGTTACTTGTCAGTTGCATTTTGTTGAATGGGTCAGAAAAAATAAGTTAAAAGATCGTTGGCAATGTTAATGAAAAACTTGAGAAGACATATAATGTTGATTGCATTACTCTCTCTCTCTCTCTCTCTCTCAATTTACAGATAATATACTTAGAAGTAAAACCATCCTGAAAATGATGATATTTTTTTAGATTCTTTAGTTTTACATTATCTTTTCTTACAACGAAATGATACGAGTACTAATAATCTTTGTTGCTTCTATAAATTTTCTTTCGAATTGCACTTTTTTCTTTTTCATCGAATGCTTTGACCGGTTCATTTTGCGATTCATTTTTGACATGAAACCTTGCAGGTGCTCAAGACAAGAGACTATATCCATGTAGAACAGAGAAATCCTGTCGATGACATTACCATTAAACCTCGAATGAAGCTGATGAAATCAAACTTCTAGAATACTGACACTAGAGCAGAACTTGGTTTATTCATGTGGAGTTTAGATTTCTTATTTCTAAGTAAATGCTATTAAAGTTCGTAGTCAAGAAATCAGGTAGTCATAATTGTAACTGGTAACTGGTAGATTGTTTCTAGTTATTGTACAAATGTTGTATAACATGCTTCTTATTTATACATGTATAGCATGAAGATACTAAATTCTATGTTGCAAATGGAGCTAGTTATTCCTCTGTTCCTGCTTTTGTAAGTTAAGATTTGCCCTACTCGAAATTTCACCTAGCTTAGTAAGCCAGAAAAGTTTTGTTTCCCCTTGCGATTGCAGGCCAAAAACTTTGCATAAGATGCTTGATTATGTTTGGGGCTATTTGTGTTGATTGAGGTCACAGTTGTAATGCCTAACCCTCCAAGAGCTGAATCCTAAGTATAAGATTCGGAATAAGCTTTAACTGATATGTCGATTTTAGTGCTAGTTTCATCACCTCTCAGATTTCAGTTTCGCTTTTGGGCTCCAAAATGAATGGGGCATGCACGAAATTACGGGCCTTATAACACCTCACAAACAAGAGCAGGTTCTTAATTTAAAGTTGGATAATATATTGAGTCAAACCAACTCAAACGTGTTGAGAACTCAGAAATGACACTTTTCTGAACCGAACATCAGAAGCCAAAATAAAACTGACAAAGAATTGAGTAAAATCTTCGCAATAGTTCTTTAATCATAGTATGGAACAGCATCACAATAGAGATATTAGATTCAAGTCCCACCACTTATTTAGAGAAGATTTCACGTGTATAATAAGATACAAATAGTTGCTTTATGGCAACGAGTCTAGGCCAAAGTCATGCACTAGTATACAAGATTATATACGTTCCTGCACTTATTGAAGGCAAAAGTGCAGAAACAGTGAACCTAAAGGCTAAAAAGGAGGTCAATTAACCTTTTTGCCATTTTCATCATCTTCACCAGCCTTCAAGAACCGGAGAAACCAATAAGCAGAGGATTTTAGATGGCGCGTTAGCCCATTCTTGTAGTCCACATAAATCAGACCAAAGCGCTTGGTATATCCTAACTGCCACTCAAAGTTGTCGATTAAGGACCATGCAAAATAACCCTTTACATTTGCTCCATCCCTGTCCACGAATTCCAGAGAGAGAACTTTACTAGTCCACCTAGAAGATTGACATTCCCAGATATGCGAAATGGACATCACTAGTATAAAAATCTATACTCTAGTAGCTATCTGAATCCACACAATATCCGTGTTTTTTAAAATTTTAATGTAAAGAGAGAAAAATGTGCTCGATCATGTACTGATGATTTGATTTCACATGTGGCACTGGATAAAAATGCACGACAAGTTTCATTCATACTAGGTAAAATTATGAGCAATTGCTTTCCCTTTGAAACCACTTGCTTTCTAGCCAAAACAGGCAGCACATTAGTTGAGTGACATGTCACGAGGAACAAACAAATAACAGTTGTCAGTGTGCTCGAAATCAATTGAAAAATGAGGTAATTGTACAGAGGCAAGTGGAAAACTCGGAAGAAACATTGAGAGTAAATACATGACATCAATAATTTGAAGATCTTTTTCAAAGAAAGGCTATGGATTGTCATGCACATCAAGTCTCATCCCACACAATTTAACATGCACAAGGAGCTAAAAAAATATGTGAAACTTGAATGCAAGGAAAGTGACAGTTACATACTCAATTGCCTGATGCACAGCAGCGAGGTAACCCTTGTAGTAAGAAACTCGCAATTTGTCATCGAGCATCTCATGTAATGGAGATGTGCCACTCTCTTCATCATCCATACCTGCAAAAGAGGGTTTAAAGGTTTAAAAGAGTTGACTAAAATTCATCTATATGATTCCACCATAAAGAAGTCTACAAGGGACTCAGCTGAATAACAACGTTTTCTTACCTTTAGTTAATTGATTTTTGAACTTCTGGCTATTTGATAACATACATAATGTTCCCTATTCATTGGGTGAATTAACTCCACACCCTTATTCAAAAATAAAAACCTTGCTGACCATGTAAACATCACAACATTTTTCATATAAAATTCTTGTGTAAAAAATAGAAATTATGAAAATTTTCAAGGATACAGAGGTCCTTTAACACACAACGTTAGACCAAGAAACCAAATTAAACAAAGGAGATAATCGACTGGAGTTAGTAAAATGAAGGTATTGCAAGGTTATTTTAAACCAATGGGGAAAATCAAAGGACTTCAAAACTATTGTGTACGTCTGTGCGTGTTGGGGGGGATTGGCAATTTTACATTTTGCCTCTTTTCTCCCTAGTACATTGCATCCTTTTTTCCTCTTCAAGTCGAAGGGCAGTCGCTATCTAGTTACGTTTCCAGTTTCCTTGTTTCTAAAGCATCATAAATTTTTCAATGATACAGGGGTAAACCTCCTTACTTGCATAAACTATTCAAGATGCCTGGTGCATATGTAAGAAAGATTGATCTGTAGCAATGTCCCTAGTATATAAAGGTGCGTGGAAGCTAGTGGAGAAAAGCAATAAAAATGGAAAAGAAATGGGGACTCAGGCCATACCATTTTCAGTTATGTATATTGTGGGGTGGTTGTATCTTGAAGTAATGTAATTGAGAACTTTCCAAATGCCCCAAGGAACTACGTAAAGCCAAGGCGATGCTGCCTGCATATAGTATTTACTATGAGTCCGGCCTTATTCTGGCATCAGTCCAAAGATATTCAAAATGAAGCCCGTGTAAGAAATAAACTGAAAAGAGAGAATCCTACCTTTTCACCAATCATCTCCCCACTATTCCATTCAGCTATGACAAAATGGAATGCAGAAGTAAGAGAATTGACAACGAAATCATTTAGCATATGTTTGGCAAGTGTTTATAAACGGTCAAAAAATGGGGTCAAACCAATTTTTATCCACACATTTCGTGGGATCCACACTACCCATTTACTGACCTTTCATTTCTATCTATTTATAAACAAAACCGTTTGTAAACACTTCCAAAACAAGCTCTTAGACAATTCTCTAAGTAACATATCACGAAAAGCAAGTCAAAAGGATTTTTATATACCAATTCTTTCCACCTCCTGGGCTCCATAGAAATCATTGCGTTCAACATTATCTTCCGCATGACCAACAAATCTTGTTGTGTAATGATTTAGGCCAATGAAGTCTATAGAGCTCTTAAGCAACTGTCTGTCTTTCTGGGAAAACTTTGGAAGGCAATCTCCGAGTCTTTCGTGCATTGTTTCAGGATAATCTCCATAATAGATTGGATCCAGGTACCTGCATCAGAAATATAATTGAAGAATGAGAGAAACAACTCAATTATTTTGACACATATTTCAGAATGATGCCAAAAAATGACTTAATAAGTCCCAGCATAAACAAGAACATTATTGCTAAATAGAGTCCTTTCTAGTTGAATCCCCACTGTACAGCCAACCTTTGGCATTATTGATATAAACTGCCTTCCCTCAAATTCAGACCCCCCATGACCTTGGAGTTGACAGCTCAAGCATTTTTACATGGCAGTATGAAACATTCACTTGTCATCTCTCTATTTACCAGAGTATAATGAGAATATAATTGGTAAATAGTGCAGACAATGCAGTTTTAGTCAAAGTTCAAGTTGATGTTTAAGTCACTTGTAAAGAGATTGCTGAACATCTGGTTGCTTAGATTTCCATTTGCGGCACAAGAATCTGAGACCAACATCAGAGTGAGAGGAAAATGATTTAAATCTTTCCAGTTCCATATGTCAAAATATTAACCAACTGGGTGTTTAGCAGGGATTAACCAAAGTCAATATTTTCCCTTTCTGCATGATCAAACAACACTGCCACATTACTATAGATTGATGCCACAGAATAAGGATTCAATTCCTATAGTAGCCAATACAGGTGAGTTTATGCAATTCTTTCAAACATACCCTGAAAGATGAAATTATCAAATAGTTCGCATTTGCAAAAATTCAAAGGTTATATACATTTTCGAGATAGATAAAATCCAAGCTGCAAAATATCTAGAGCATCCTGCAGTGCCTATCTAGCTCGAGTAACAATCTTATCATTTTAATTACACAGGATTGTATTCTTGAAGTAAGAGAAATACCCAAAAAGAAATAATTAAATGGGAAAAGTACCATCCAAGCTGAAAATCAAGACACCTTGCTGCAGCATTCCTATCCTCTAGTTTATCTGATAAAGCCTCGGACCATTCACAATCCACTACTAAGCCTATTTGTCCTCCTTGCTTATTCTGTAAAGGAATATCACCAAAAATATTGATGCCACTACATTATCTGGTTACTATATTCATATTTAAGCTGTAGACTAAATCTAATGTGAACATGAGGCATTGATGTGACATAAAATTTGGACTACAATAACTTCTAAAAGCTTATAATATAATTAATAACGTGCACTATCATGATTGAAATTCATGGAGAAAAAAGACCATTAAACAGTACTAAGAAATCTTTTTCCATTACTCATACCGTATATGGAGGGAGAGTCATAATGCAATGAATGTGGAAGAGTATTTATCATATAATAGTAGAAATATAAAATTACTTGTCTGTGAATCATTGCTCCAATTTCAAATTGTGTACAATGTTTGCAACATTAGTTATATGACTTGATTCTGTCTAATTGTGTGAGAAATATATATGTAGAAAGAAAGCTACAGAAGTGTGATAGTGTCACACATCACCTGAAGGATACATCAAGGAAGAAGCGGAAAAGTTAAATATGTAAACTCAGGATAGGAGAAATTAAAATCTTAGATCTCTTTAGTTTGAAAATGAAAAGGGAAATTGAATGTTAGATCTTGCACGGTAGCAGGGTAAATGACAATTTCTCTGTTATAACAGCCTTACTATATTAATCCCTTTATTCGTGGATTGTTTGTCACCTTATATATCAGGAGTAAGAACCATTAAGAGGTCGAAACCTAGTATTGACTGGGAAGGGAAATTATGTAATGATACATCTTATCCGATCAACTATAATGACTAAGACTACGAGATCGTGACTAGGAATTTACAAATCAATCCATGTGGAGAAAGTTCCAATGAATCTGTAGATTCTGTTAGTGGATTGTCATAAGCATCATGCCAATACACTTATGAAAATAATTGATGATGTCAGAAGGAATGGGATTATGACACCTAGCACGCATAAAAATTTAATTTGAGCTACATGCTCATACTAAGTGTCCTATACACGTTTGACTATTCTATCTTGGCCTTAGTATATAAGTGGTATACCTTGAATTTCTGGTTGTAGATAGAAACAGCTTCAGCATGTGCCAGGAGCTGGTGATGAGCAGCCAAGTATGGTTCATTTGATGAATGTTCCTGTCTTCCAGGGGCATATATGCCAGTACAGTACCCATTCACTGAAGTTTGAAGGGGTCCATTAATTGTTATCCACTTCTTCACTCTATCGCCAAAACTAGAGAAGCAAGTTTCTGCATATATACCAAAGTATTTCCTGGATGTTTGGCACAAGTGAAACAAAATATCATCACTGACTGGATATAGGGATCAATTGCGTTTAAAATGTTGATATTAATAAGACCGCATGTCCCTTAAATAAAAAACACTTTCTAATGTAAGACTTCAAACCTTATTCGTACTGTCCATTTTTGCCTCTATAAACAAACACAAAATTACATGTGGCGATTTATGTCATCTTTTTAAAGGGTTAATTACACCAAAGGTCACTGAAATTTTTACTAGTTACGTCAATGGTCACTAAAGTTATTTTTTTATGGTAATACTCACTCAACCTTCTAGTCATTACACTAATGGTCAGTCAGTTAAAAAAATTAATATTAAATCCCAAGTGTCACCAAATAACATTATTTATTACGTCAAGTTAGCAAAGATCATTGTTAAAACAAAACATGGTGGTAAACTGCACGATACAAGCCAAAGAATCTGACCAAAACTGAAGCTGTATTACGTTTTCTTATTTAAATGTGTTTAATCCTCAATTCCTAACTCCCTAATTTTGCTGACTCGGCGTAATATATAACACCTTTTATCATTAAGTGCCATGTAAAATTAAATATTAATTTTTGCATGAGTGATCATTAGCGTATCAGTTAAAAACTTGAGTTACTATTACCGTAAAAAAATTACTTCAGTGACCCTTTTTTACTTTAGTGACCCTTGGCGTAATTACTTGAAACTTCGGTGACATTTAGCGTAATTAACCCTCTTTTTAGACATTCTAGTTTAGTATTTTATCTGTTCTTCACAGTACTCTCTACAAGAACATATTCATTTTTTTTGTCATTTAGAGAATGACAATAGTTGGTGCCCTTAAAAAATCCGATTAAAATTTAAGTTAAAGTCAACAATTAATTTTAACCACACATTTCATAGGACACACAACTTTCCAATCACACAGTGACAATAATTTGCGGGATAAATTTCTCGTTTCTATTCCCTTCTTTATATAATGTTACAAGATAGTATGGATACAAATTATACATGGAAACTACTTATTATGTACAAGGAAATATCTAATTAGCCATAAATAAATAATAATCTAATAATATACTAATACCCCCCCCCCCCTCCTCAAATTGATGTTGGTGAGTCCACAAGCATCAATTTGCAAACNAAACTACCTATTATGTACAAGGAAATATCTAATTAGCCATAAATAAATAATAATCTAATAATATACTAATACCCCCCCCCCCCTCCTCAAATTGATGTTGGTGAGTCCACAAGCATCAATTTGCAAACGAGATAAATATGACGGTGGTGAGTCGGGGATTTGGTGAAGATATCTGCTGTTTGGTGAGTAGTGGAAACATGGGGAATAGTAATGACCTTGGAGTCGTAGGCGTCCCGAATATAATGACAGTCCACTTCAATGAGTTTAGTGCGTTCATGGTACATAGGATTGACCGCAATCTAAATAGCACTAGTGTTGTCACCATGGGATGGCATAGGCTGTGATTGAGAGAAACCAAGTTTTACAAGAAGATCACGCAACCACACAACCTCAGAGCATGCAGCGAACATAGCTCGATATTCAGCCTCAGTGGAGGACTTAGAAACACATTCCTGTTTCTTATATTTCCAAGAGATGAGAGTATCACCCATAAAGACACTCCACCCAATAGTAGATCGACGAGAATCTGGACAACCCATCCAGTCAGCATCACTATAAGCTGTAAGCTCAAGAGACGACCCCCGAGGAAAGAAATATCCACAATGAAAAGTCCCAATAAGATAGCGAATAATGCGACGAATAGCTACCAAATGAAAATGACGAGGAGCGTCCATAAACTTGCTGACAGTATGAACGGCAAAGGAAATATTCGAATGTGTGATGGTGAGATATATGAGACTATCCACCAACTTTCGATAAAGAGTTGGATCATGAAGAATATCACCTTCATCTTTCCGTTATTTAACATTAAGTTCCAAAGGCGTATCAACCGAGAAGGCTTCAGATAGATCAGCCAACCGAATCAAGTCTTGAATGTACTTAAGTTGATTCAAGAAGAGACCATGTAACGTAGTATGAACCTCTAAGCCAAGGAAGTAAGGTGACCAAGATCTTTCATATGAAAAACGGAGTGAAGATGCTGCTGAAGCTTCTGAATAAGATTGTCAGATCCAAAAATAATAATGTCATCCACGTATACCAACAAAAAAAGATCCCAGCAGAACTCCTATGAAAAAATAGAGATGCGTCATACTGACTCTGAGTAAAGGAGAAATCTAAAAGAGTGTGACGAAACTTATTAAACCAAGCCCGAGGTGCCTTACGAAGAGCATTTTAGTTTACAAACAGAATCAGCTGAGGGAAGTGGCATACCAGAAGGAAGTTTCATGTAAATGTCTTCCTTGAGATCTCCATGTAAAAACGTGTTCTTTACATCCATTTGATAAAGGGACCAAAATTGAGAAGCAGCAAGAGATGACAAGAGGCTAACGACGGTCATTTTAGCCACAGGAGCAAATGTCTCATCATAGTCGATCCCATACTCTTGACGGCGACCCAAGACAACGAACCGAGCCTTATAATGCTCAAGAGAACCATTAGAACGAAGTTTTATCAAATATACCCATTTACCCCAAATGGGCTTCACATTCGGCGGACATGGTACAATATCCCAAAGTTTGATTGGCATTAAGAGCCTCAAGTTCTGCATTCATTGTCTGTTGCCAATACTCTTGTTCCATAGCTTGTCTATAAGAGGTAGGAATGGAAATCGAGTCAAGAGTAGTAGACATAGAGCTATGGAAAGAGAAACCATACCTATCTGGAGGTCGAGGAGCACGAAAAGTGCGACGAAGAGTGACATGAGGTGTGAGAACATCTGGTGAAGAATCTGATGTCGTAGGTGGAGGATCAGGGGGATCGAAGGAGAGGTGTCTGAGAAGGAAGCTCGGGACCAGTGACTGGTGCGACATGCCTACAAGAGTAAACTAGACCAGGCTTGTATCGAGAGAATTCTATAGGGAAATCGGCCAATACAGAGAACACAAGCAGAGAGACAGCAATTTCGGAAGTGAAGAAAGATTGTTTTTAAAAAAAACGTTACGGGAAATCCTAATCCGATGTACTTTAGGATCATAACAAACATATCCTTTCTAATTCCCATCATATCCCAGAAATACACATTCGACATATTGAGGTGTAAGTTTTGTTCTTTCAAGCTGTGGTAAATGAACAAAACAAACACAACTAAAGGGACGAAGATGAGAGTATGTGGGATGATGACCAAAGAACTTATAAAACGGAGAAACATTATTAATAGTAGGAGAAGGTAAATGATTTATGAGATGAACAGCGATAGACAACGCTTCACACAAAAAAGAGAAGGAACAGAAGACTCAATCAAAAGAGCTCGAACCATGTTAAGAAGATGACAATTCTTGCGTTCTGCTACCCCATTCTGTTGAGGGGTAGAAGGACAAGGCGCTGGAAAATAATCCATTGGTCTGTAAGTAAGATTGAAACGTATTGGACATATATTCGCCTCCGGAATCAGATCGTAAGATCTTGATGGAAGAGGAAAATTGGTTGTCAATGAAAGCTATGAAAGACTGGAAAGCAGAAAAAACCTCACTCTTTGCACGAAGAAAGTAAACCCATGTAAAGCGACGATAGTCATCAATAAAGGTAACAAAGTATTTATAATGGGCATGAGATACGGCATGTGCTAATCCCCATACATCACTATGAAGTATATAAAAAATATGCAAAGCACGAGAACTAAAAGAAGGAAACGGTAAAACCTTGCTCTTAGCAAGTTTACATGATGCACAATCAAGTGAGATAGATGAAACCGAAGCATGATTCTTATTACCAAGTATACCAGAGTTTAACAAATGATGTAATACATTAGAGTTTGGATGCCCTAATAACTTGTGCCAATGAAAAATATCGAATGTAGCAGAATTACAAACAATAGGAGAAAATGGAACATGCTTTGGTAAAACAGGAAAGAGACGTCCGTCCTTAAGTCCCCTCATGATCACCCTCCCTGACACCTGATCATGCACAAGATAACCAGAAGAAGAAAAAGACACGGTGCAATAGTTATCAACAAGTTAACCAACATTTATAAGATTAGTTGATAAACAAGGAGAAAATAATACATTAGGTAGTTCTGGTTATCACTCACGGTCGAAATAGGAAGAGTATTACCATTGGCAGTGTGTCTATGGAGAGGTCTAGTATATGGTCTAATGTTACTAAGTAATTGAGTATCATGAGTCATATGATTAGAAGCACCTAGTCCAATAACTAAGAAGAAGCGGTTGATGATTTATCTGAGACACCTAATCCAGACAAAGCAGAAATGACCATTTGTTGGATCATATCAGAGGTGATGGAAGGTTGGGTAGAAATGTGAGAGGCTGGAACTTGAGTGGAAGCAATTGACGAAACAGAACTTGATGCTAAAGTGGCTGCAGCAACATAACTTGGTCCGATCTTACATGGAGGACGTATAGGGCACTCCTTAATGACATGGCCATACTTCTTGCAATAATTACACATTTTTCTTAGACATTGAAGAGTCATATGGCCAAACCCCTAACAGCTGTAATACTGAACACTAGACATATTCTCGAGCTTTGAATATTCCTTGAGCAGCATATGCAACAGGATTTGTTACCTGATGATGATGTTGCTCGAACGAGGTACGAGTGATAATTCACTGCTCCTCTCTCAATAACTCACCTAAGCAACCATCCAAAGTTGGAAGTGATTTACGATTCATAAGGCTGGAACGAATGTGTTCAAATTCACTTCTCAATTTCATAAGAAATTGATCCCTCTTAGCGACTTCATGTACAACTTGAACCGCCTCCAAACTGTCAAGTGAAACCGAAGCATAAATAATATCTGTATAATCACCCCAAAGGTTAGAAAAACTAGAATAATATTCTTCAATAGATCGAGAGTCCTGAACGAAATTCGCTAATTCAAACTCCAACTGAAGCCACCGAGCACTGTTGTTTTGAGTATAAATTTTCTTCAAGTACTCCCACATAGCACGGGATGACTTATAAGGTCTGAGATTAAGAACAATCTGAGTATCAACCAATCCAATAATCCAAGCCATAAGTCAAGAATCATTCGTTTTCCAAGCAAGATATTTTTCCTTTTCCTTTTCCTTTTTCTTGATTGGGAGGGAGAATACTTCCATCAATATGTCCCCATAGATCACCTTTGCCTTCAATTAATAACTGAAAATGAAATGCCTATGAAAAATAGTTCTTGCCTGTAAAACGAATGCAAACGGACTCATTCTTATCTGTTGACATAATGAAATCGTGTATTGGTCCAACCAAAGAATAACCACAATTTAACCAAATAAAATATGCCCAATCCAAATATTTCAGCCCAACCAAAAAATTATTAAAAACAATAGCCCAAGTGTAACTGCCAAACACTATGCAATAAAAAGCCCAACAAATAATCAAGTCCAATAGCCCAAAATACACCTGCCCAACACTATGGAAATAATAGAAGCCCAAATCAATGGCCAATAACACCACAACCCAATTTCAACCTCTGTCCACCAAGAGAAAGAAGAAACAAATTGGAACCTGAAATCAAAAAATCAATTGAAGGTGTAGAATCACCAATCCAACACTGAGGAATCCGGCAACCCTACACTGAGATGTCGGAAATTTGCTGCGACCAAGTATCGATAGCCGAAAAAAGCAGGAAAAACCGCGACCAACACCACAAGGAGTCGCGAACTAAGAAGCGCGACGAGAAACGAAGACTGCCGACGCGAGACAAAGACGGCGACGAGAGACGAAGACCTGCGACTTGAATGACCAACTGCAATTTTTCGTGACGAAGATCACATGCACAAGTAAATTTGGGCTCTGATACCATGACAATAATTTGCAGGATAAATTTCTCGTTTCTATTCCCTTCTTTATATAATGTTACAAGATCTTATGGGTACAAATTATACATGTAAACTACCTATTATGTACAAGGAAATATCTAATTAGCCATAAATAAGTAATATTATAATAATATATTAATACACAGTTCATCAACTTTTATCAAAATCTGCTAAAAATCTGATTTTAATCTCTACCAAACATATGCTAGATCACATTAGCAGAAATTGATGAAATGATAAAATCACAGCAAACTAAAATGTATCTTTATTTCAATATAATCCATCCCTTTTTAACATTAGAGGTGGGTTATGGATTTAGAATCATAGTTACAAAAACGTAATACGATAACAAATTGGCATGCTATAACAATTTCTTTTAATACCTTCCAGTTGCTCTTTTATCTCACTTTTTAAGGGATAAATAAATAATATGGAGAGTGATCTAAATTCAGCTAAACATTAGCATATCAATGCATCAGCACTCTTTATCTATCACTTCTATGAGAAATTACTTTGCAAAATATATATCAACTTATCAAAATACACCTCCTACAATTAAAGGTCATTTAAAAGTCCCCGCATTGTGCATTTTTCTTTTATACGATAAGAGAATAAAAGGGTGTTCTTATTCTTCAGAGTACATTGACAATGCAATCAAAAATAATCTACATTTAGCAAACAAGAACCTTCAGCAAGTGACAAAGATCATTCCACATTACCGATTATTATATACCATTATGCATGAAACATGCTTCACTTCATTTTCACATTTTTTAGTGAACATACACATTCAGAGAAGAAAAATGCATGACTCCTCAGAGATTTTTCCTTGAAACATACATTGGAAATAGCACCTCGCTAAATAAAAAAAAATAAAAGGGAACGGGCAAGAGGTTGATACAGCTGAACATGAAACATGTCTTATTCAACTCAAAGTCCATAAAATTGCTATGCAATAAAGAGAGCTGATAGTAGGCCATCTAGTTTTATCAGATTGGAATACCATTTCATATATAACATGTTCCTAATCACAGAGTAACACAAAAACCTGCATGCCTGACTATACAGAAGAAAATAGAACATGTGATTGACATCAGACAGAATGACTCACTTTGTTGATCTTAGTTTAGCGATTTCCCTATAAAAGGACAAACTTAAAGCATAATACTTACACAATTTCTTCATTCAACCAGCCTCCAGTCAACTCAAGAAGATTTAAGGGAAGATCCCAATGGTACAATGTTACGAAAGGCTCAATACCTGAGATGGAACAATCAGTTACCAGTCAAATTGCACTTGAAAATAGAGGAAATAAAAAATAAAAATCATGAGATTAAACCTTTGTCAATTATTGTGTTGATGACGTTGTCATAATGCTTTATCCCTTCAGTATTAATTTTGGTGCCCAAACCATCTGCATATATGGTGGAAGCCAACTGCACTTATAATTCCTCATTGAATTACTGTGTCGGAGCGAAAATGATGCCAAAAAGGACTAGGTTGTAAAAATCTTTCCAAACACAAACATATTAAAAGATTTACTATTACTTTTTATGAAAGAATAGGTAAAGAAGAGTGAAATTTCCGTGGCCCATGGTCACCAATT
This sequence comes from Fraxinus anomala, assembly GCA_903798345.1. Lineage (NCBI taxonomy): Eukaryota > Viridiplantae > Streptophyta > Magnoliopsida > Lamiales > Oleaceae > Fraxinus > Fraxinus anomala. The sequence goes on from CAIGRN010102306.1 coordinate 15,495, forward strand.
TCCTTCATATAGAAAGCATGGCATGGAAGTGTAAATGCCCAAGATTTCCGGACCACAAAGACATGTTTTAATAGTAAATATAAAATCTCTCCTCTTTGTCTAAGCCCGTTCCCGTCCTATGTGAAGCACAATTGGATAATCTAATGATCTTCATTTCTCATCTTCTCGATTAGCCCTTTTGTTTCGATGTGTATTCCTATAATTTGAGAGAGAGAAAAAAAAAAAGACACAGAGCAGCATCAAACCCAAATTATATGATTTCCATGGCCAAGATAATTACATCACACTCAGTTCACTACCTCCTAGTAAGCAGTCTTAAGAGAATAGATCAAATTTAAAATCAATTTCATCCTCTGTTGACAAAAAATTGACACTGGAAGCAAAAAGTAATAGCTTGAACATCATAGAAAACAATTACCAGGAAAAATCCGACTCCAGGATATGGAAAAGCGGTAAGCTTTAAATCCCATTTTGGCTACCAGCTCAATATCTTCCTGTGTTTTAAGAAAGATCTTGGGAATAACTATATGGGAGTTGATTCGTGAATAAATGCAAGGAGACACAATAATGTTGCTTCCACAACCAAAGGTTAAATAATGTACACTGATTATACACTAGCTTAGATTGTATTAAAAGAAGAATAAATCGGAACAGACACCTTGTAACGATGATATTGATCCACAGCTATATCTGCATTGCTCCCATCACGGATATTGCCTAAAAAAGAACACGAAAGAGAAAAGGGGTTTGAAAAAAAAGAAAAAAAAAATCAACTTAAAAACTAAGCACTCTTAGAGAAAATTAAAAAAAAAAAAATAGGCCATGGTATTAAAAGTGATCAAGAAAAAAAATAGGATATACCAGGAGCCCGAGAGAAAACATCCCACATACTAGGACCCCTACCACCCTCATTCCAAGCTCCTTCAACCTACAATATCAACAAAAGCTTTCATGGGATTTTATTCGTAGACGTTTCACTATTTTCCTATCCAGGCTCTTGACTTACAAACTTAAAGTATTTGAATTCATAGAAAAACATCAACATAATATTCCTATCATGGCTTGACTTGTACGATCAAACAAATACACACCAGACCAGAGTGCCATAACAGTTTATATCAATTCCTTTAGTTTTCTACAAAAATCTGAAGTAATTAATTGCAGCACAAAATTTCACAAATCCAAAATTTCCAGTTACCTGGAAAGCAGAAGTGGCGGTTCCAAAGATGAAATGGGGTGGGAAGTCAAGTCGGCTGAGAGAGTTTTTGGAGGCATAAATTGAACTCCATTCTTGCTCTATTGATCTCTTCTTATCCAGACCCTTGATTGTGTTCGACTTTGTCCCCATTTTGATTTCGATTTCTTCACACTGGATAAGAAATTGATGGAGAGACTGTTGTAAGAGTGGAGAGATGCACCTTTATCCGTTTGGCCCCATTATTTCTGTTATAATCAGGAACAGTAATTTTTAAAAAAAGAAAAAAAGAGTTTTTAAATTTACGCTTATTTTATTAAAAAATGTATAGTTGATAAGAGAGTGTGAAAAATGAATTATAATTTAAATGGAAATATCTGGATAAGCTTAAGGAGTTTACTATAAGTATGTTTTACAATAAATAAGGGGTTGTTCTCTTTGTATT
>CAIGRN010102336.1:0-30389 GCA_903798345.1 Fraxinus anomala
TTTTGCCCCTATTTGAGTCATATTAAAATTTTCATTCACATTATTCTTTTCATTTTCAACTACACATTCTTCAATAAAATAATATTTTCCATCACATCAATAATTTTTCCTTCTTTTTCAACCACACATTCTCCAACAATCTACCATTCCAAAATACATTCTTTCAAAATAATGCGACTCAAACACACCATTTATTATGGAAATTGTCATCCCACTATTGACAATTCTTTCAAGATTCCACCGGAAAAATTGGTTGTTTCTCTAGTTGAGGAACACAATATTGGGTGGTGCCGGATTGATTAATGTAAATGTAGAGAAAATTCATGGAGATGAAGTAATCGAACTTAGTGTTCCCCATATATATAGTGCTTACAATGATAATAAACTTGATAAATACCTCACTTCGAGTCTTTGTCTTGTTGTTAAAGGAATATGAGCTAACCCCAAAGCATGGAGGATACTGCCTTGGACCCGTCGCTTGATCTATTTGTCTTTTGAGATTCATTATTCAATAGACTATATTTATCAATATGTATATCTAGCGGCTAGGCATCAGTAGGGCTGAACAAAAATCAATAGTCAAACCGATTGATACAACTCAAACCAACCAACCGGTTTGGGTTGGCTTTTTAGTTCAATTGGGTTGGATTCGGATTAGGAAATCAAATTTTATGTCAAGTTGAATTGGGTTCCGAGTTATGTATTAAAACTCAATCAAACTCAACCCAACACATTTAACTAAAAAATATTAAAAAGAAAATTAGTACTTAAAACTAAAAATCTAAAACCTAATTATCAAAATTCTCCTCAGCCTCATGTCTCTTTTTCCTCTCATTGCTGCTTATGCGTCGACTTCTGGACTTGATTTTTTGACGTGATTTTTTACTAAACTCTTAGATTGAAGCAGGAGTTTTACATTTTTAATATTTATGTTAAATTCATTTTATTCAATAGGTATAATATGCAGGTATTTAACATGCATTTAGATTGATTTAATATGTATTTAATTTGATTATGGTACAATCTATAACATGTTTTACAATATTTTTAATTTATATTATTCTATTGGAATAAAACTTAATCCCATGGATCATTGATCCAACTTCAATCAATTTAAGGTCTTTCAAATCTCCATTTTTAATGTAAATGAAATTGGTCAAAATTGAAATGGTATTAAACTTTAAAAAAATTGTTCAAATTCAACGAAAAAAGTTCTAACCATTTGGCCCATAAAAAAATTGTCCAACAAAAGAATAATTTGGTCCAACTTGAACTGGATTCAAGTCCAAACCAATCAACTCAACCCAAACCAACCTAAGTTTGGTCAATTTGTATTGGGTTGGGTTTCAACCGTAAATGTGTTGATTTCGATTTAAATTATTGTCAAACCAAACATGTTGTGTTGGATTTGGGATGAATTCAAAAGCAATCAACAAATCCCACGCCCAGCCCTAGGCACCAGAAATGGATAGGATTAAGTTTATACAAAAATGCAATTTTAGTTTTATTCATGGAGATGGACAGTGTGATGGTGGGAAATCATATCTTAGCTTAGTGACTATTTGACACAAAATTTAAAGTTGACTTACAGGTAGTAACCATTAAAGTTCAGTGACCATTGACCCTTCATAAAGATGGTCGCCTAATTGTTTTCTATAAATCCGGACTTCTTTTTACTAAGCTCCTATTTGAGCCTCATTTTTGGAAAAATAGATTTTGTAATTTTATTTTTTTGAAAAATGTGTGGTTAAAAAGTAGAAAAAATTTTGGAATTATGTTTAAAATTATTTTATCAATCGAATGTGTGAACTTGGAAAAGACAAAAAAAAAAAAAACAAAAAAACTTTAAATGCGAGTCATCAAAATCATCTTTGACTTCGAAAAAAAGACTTTAAATGCAAGTCGCCAAAATTTTCTAACTTCAATCATCTTTGACTTGGAAAAAAACACAGCCGCACGGCATCAATTTGATAATGGATCAAGAAAAAGTGTCGACATGTTTGCTATCAATTATCTAAACTTAGCAACATTATTTTACTAAAACTTGAGTTTACTTATTTCCACTAATAAATTCATGCTACTATTATTCTATCAATTTTAATCCACAATGCATCTCATTACAGTCACTGGCTGATTCAGGATGAGAGGCGAGCACATGCAATAAAAGGTGAGCACGAGTGGCCGTCAAGCGCCTGCCCAATATAAGGGAAAAAAATTTCTGATGGATCCAGCATGGGCTGCCATCAATGCTTACGGGGTGCTGGATCCCTCGATGATTACACTACATCAATTTTGTTTCCCAAAGCGCATTTAGTATCTTAAATTAAGGGTGAAATTTTATTATTGTATGGAATTTGATTTACACAGCATCAAGGCAGATACGATTAGGATGGATAGTATTTAGGGGAATTAAGGTAATTTGTTATTGTATGGCATTTGGTCTTACACCATATTTAAAAAATGTATTGAATGAAGTTAAATTTGGAGTTATGTCAAAACAACTCATTTGATTTTATATTAAGTTTAAATATAAGTTATTTTTCAAAAACATTAATCTTCGAACATGTTTGAATTATTACTTTTTTCTCTAGTTCAAGTTAAGAAACTTACTTACTTTAAAAGCAACAGTTGACTTATAATGATTTATTTATTTATTTAGAAAAAAAAATAGACTTTTGTTAGTGTAAATCAACACGAATAAGGTGCAAATAAAATATGGCATTCAGTACACCCAGTAACAGATGGCTAGGTAAAGGTTGCACAGAGCAAGTGTGTAGACCACATGATTCCAATTTTTAGAAACAAACTGGCAAATGGCACCACCAACCTGGGAAATAAAGGGATGTATACTTGTCTCTAAGTGATAACTGGTTGAGAACTCTCATGCTACTTGGGAAGATTATTTTGTGATTGATTACATTGAGATAAATGTATTGAAAACTACCTTCGTTTTATGATAGTCTATTTTTGAATTTGAAATTATCCTAATTTGAAGAAGTGAGGAATTGTTGTAACTTGTTCAAATTATAACGACTGGTACGAGGATGATTTTGGATACTTTTCAAGAAGGGAAAGTTGTGAAGAAATTGGACATAAAAACATGGAAGAAGAAGGTGACTGTGTTGGGAATTTACTTATCCACGCACAACAAAATTATAGTTTTAATTCCCACAAGGATCTTCTTGGTGTTTAGATAGAAACTATTATAAGAATTATATCTTTAGTAAATTATGAGAAGAACAATTCTGATATGCCACATTGTTGTCCAATTATCTGGCATTCAATAGAAATTAACACAAGGAACAAGAATGTGAAAATTAGATTTCTCTTTTCTTGTGCTAGCAAGATGATAATTGTGTTATTTTGTCTCAACCCTAACATTTTATTACTAGAAGTCCAAGTAGCCTTGGAACAATACTTAAAGTTAACTCGGTCTAATGTTTAATTAATCTAATTAATTTGCCCCATTAACAAAAAGTCAATTAATTAATTGTTCAACACTTATTAATTAATTAATTAGTAATGTCAATTTTCTAGTTCTCCTTTTGTGTAAGATGCATTAGGTTCTCAATCACGATATCTAACGATACAAATTATTATTTTAATCTAATAAAAAATAAGATAAATTAAAACACCCCTTCAATTTATCATTAATTCACATAAATTAATCAATTCACTTCTGTGTTCCCAAATTTACATCTACCAATGTGTTAAGGCAATACACGTGACAAACAATTGTCACGTGGCATGACAATATGAAAATTGTTCATTTACCGTGAAATTATAATTTCTTCGTCAATATGATTCAATCAATTACGAGATATGAAAATGTGTCAATCTCGAGTATAAATCATATCTTTCATCTATTCTTAAGTCAATACAAGTAAAAACACATATATGACTTACGAGCACACCTCAGCCAAGAATTTTGTTATTAAATTAACTAAACGAAATGTAAATCATAATCTCTAACTATTTAAGAGTGATAAATTCTCTATTGATCATTCACACCTTCATATAATTCTTGACATATCCAAACGATGTCGTATTAGTAACTCTTGACAGAGCAACATTCAACATCATTAAAGTATGATTTCCCTCATATACGGTACTTTGATGACCTCAAATTGAATGACCAATTTCACTGCCGAACGTTAGAGATTAATGTGTACGTGTTCATTTAAATGTTACCACACTCTAACTTGTGAAATCGGCTACTTAGTTCACAAGTAAGAAATGTCACACGTGATGGTTTATCCGTAATAACGATATATATATCTTGTTATTACTTATGACCATATATGATTTAAGATTCAGTCATATCTAATTTGTATCTTACAATCCTAACTCCTTGTGATTAACAAATTACTAAAACTTGAATAAACAGATTCTATTATTTAATTTAATAGAATAGTAATTCAATTAAATAATAGTTCTTCCATATATAAAATGCATTAAACATATTAAAAATTTTTACGTCCAAAATCGATTGGATCAGGGTATAACACTTACAAACTCCCCAATTGTACTAGATCCAATCATTCATGCATCTAATACCATAATAGTATGATGACAATCATGTTTACACTACGACAACTCTTTGTCAGTGGATCTACAATATTATTACTTGTGGGACCTTGTTCTTTCTTTATATTATTTCTTTGTATTATCTCTCTAATAAGACGATACAGCTTTAACACATGTTTGGATCATTGATAAAATCTTAATTCATTTACTTGCGCGATGACTCCATTGTTATCACAATACAAAAGTATATGATTAACAATATTAGGAACTGTTCCAAGTTCATTATGAACTTTTTGATCCTGAACACGACTCATTGTTGCTTCTGAAACAATGATATATTAGGCTTCTGCTATTGAATCAACGGTTGATTTTTGTTTAGAACTTTTCAACCAACCACTCTATTATTAAAAAGTAAACATATATTTAGATTGAAATTTGTTATCTTCTAGTCTCAGGGAAGTTAGCATCAATGTATTTTTGAACTCTCGGTTCATTTTTCTATATAAAATCTTCTTAAAATTTTATCTATATAGATTGCGGTAAGTGACTATATTGTGTACATGATTTGATTGCCTCTATGAAATATCAAGATAAGATTACTATAAGTAATCGAAATGGATAATGATATCCATTACACCCGTTTAGTACCCAGATCAAGTTCTTAATTTGAGATTGCTTAAAATAATAAGCATAAGGAGGACCCAAGTAAGGTATCAGGGAATAACGGTGGTATTTAATTATATAGAATATGACATACGTCTTAAGAGGGAGAAAATACAGTACCACTTATTTCATACCACATGTGCTTTTACGACCAATATATGATAAATGAGTGAATGGATCCCTGTTTTCTCATTGTTTGACACCCTCACGTTTATACAACCTTATATATCCTTATGATTTTTAACTGTTTCTCAAGATTTTATTTTGGTATTGTTATTCTAGTATGTTACCAATAACTATGATTAATTTGTTTTGCAACATGTCTCAGAAATCAGTTGATTTAAAGTTGAAGGATTCGAATAGGAAAGAAAAATTGTTTTTGCTAAAATTTCTTTTTTGTATTCACCGGACGGAAAATTGTTTTAACCATTTAAGATATAGAACACAATTGTAAATATACGGATACAATATGGAGTTCAAGTATGTTTCATAAATACTTGAGGATAAAAAATACTTGAATTAGTTTTTGAAAATGAACCTGGGATATAGGTACCGATAGCTCTAATATGTGATAGTCACACGATCTATATGTCGTATAACATTTTGTGAGATAGATCTTGATAAGGATCTCACGTATGATATTTATTTTCACGTATGGTTCAGGTCAAGCTCGTCGTGTGCAACAAGAAATATTGTATTGCTTGTCATGAGTCACCCATGTGGGGTGATCCAACCTACAAGATATTAAAGTTTTGGATTGGAGGGAATTGCTTGAATTGATTTCAAACACATAACTTCACTCAACCCCATCATCTCCCGTTAAATCCCTACTACTTCCATCACTTTTGTCTTGCAATTGGGAGAGAATAGATGGAAAGAAAAATTGTTTATGAAAAAAGGAAACAAAATTGACAAGGGCCTCGAACCACATTTTTTGTACGAAGGCTCATAAAATTGAGCGTTTAGATTATGGATAATAATTTCCTTCCATTATGATAGAGATTGGGACCATAGTAGTGTTGAAAAATATAGAATTTGAGACATAGAATTGATAAGTGTATTTTATACACTTATTCGTGATTTTAAATAATGATATTACGTGGTTCTTTAGATGAAATATTACCTAATTTGTTTTGTATTGTGTTTAATAGATAAAACTCATGGTTTGATAAAGAATTGAAGAAAAATGGTGAAAATGGGTTCAATTGTAAGAGATCTAAACCTTGTGGACTAAAGTGAAAATACTCAAAAGATGTGAGAGACATCACAATGAAGATTTGAGAGTGTTAGATGTCAATTGGACGAGGAAAAAAGTCAAATAAATGAAATATTATCAAACATCAATTTCAAGTCGAAAGAGTTATGCTCTGAATTTCCAACCTCAAATTGAGACCCTTTTTGACATAGTAAACATTCTAATTGAAAAATGTTATAAGAAAAATAATGAACGCTGTCTATCAGAGAGACCAACGAGCACGCCCTCACATGCAAGAGAAGCACTCGCCTCAACCAAAAAGGGGCGCCCAAACAACCAGGTGCTCGCCATAGGTATGCCTAGGTGTTCTCCTCAGTGTAAAAAAGGGGAAAATCCAAATTTCCTTATTTTTGCTTTGGTAATAATTCAAGGAGATCTTTTTGGCTTCCTTTACACGAAAAATCGACCAGAACGTGGGGAACCTCCATTGAACCTAATTCTACACATATTTTACATATATATTTTAGGCAAAGAAAAAATCTATACATCAAATCAAGACTAATCATACAAGAAATTGAAAATTTATAGCCCGATTTCAAGAAAAGAACCAATAATGTGAATTTCTCATACTTCTTCTTTCTTATTTTCGGGTGATTTTTTTCAATTATTCTTGTGTCATTTAATTATAAGAATGTTATGTTAGTTTTTCTATTGTATTGGATGGATCATGAACCTTATAAGTTGTAAATTTCAATTCAAGAATCATTTCTTTAGTAAATTCCCGTTTTCTTGATTAATATGCCTGGATATTGTGAGTTTGAATACTTGATTACTATTTAGATGTTGCTTATTCGTAGTGTTGGAAGGTTCACAATAGATAGAGCACTGCATATTTAACACACTGACAATATGTATTAGGAATAATATTTATAGCATGTGCAATCGTGTGTGGTTTTCCTATGATTTAATGCATGTTTTTCATATGAATTCGGATTATAAATAGGACCAGGTCATGTTAAACATATGTGTTAATATATCTTAAAAAAGAATATTGAATAAAATTGGATTATCGATTATCATCAACATTAGAAAAATACTAATTCATACGGGTTGAGAATTGAAAATAGCATTAATAGGGAGGTGGATACAGAAATCCGATATATTCATCTTATATTGATAAAACACGTTTTATTACTTTCTTAGTTAGAATTAGTATAAACAAAAAGTCATATATTTTGTGTTACAACACTTGTCGAATTTGATAATAACTAGTAAATCATAATTATACATTATTTCTCGTAAGACGATACTTTTAGATCACCACATTATTATTTGTCAACGATTTCGTACGCTTGCAAGGATTTTACTCAACAAATAGCAAGGAGATTCAACAAAAACATCTTAAAAATTCATCTTTTAAAGAAAGAATTCTTGAACCATTTCTAAGTCCCACCCTGCTATGAATTCTTTCAAGACCTTTTTTAGCTGCCGATTGAGTTTTCTATTCAGATTGCCTAGAGGAATAAAAATAAGGTGAAGTCAAGTTAGGCATTGTGAAATACTTGAATTAAGATTTGTACGATGTTTTATTAATAAAATATGACATATTCACTAAAAATGGGAGAAACATCGTAGCACGTGTTTCATACCACATGTACTTTGACGACCAATGAGAAATGAAAGAAGGATCCACGTTTCTTCATTATGTAAGTTCATGAGGTACATGTAACCTCACTTATATACCATTATGACCTTTTGAATGTTTCTAAAGGCTTTATTATGTTTTGCTACTTTAGCATATTGCGAATGATCATGAATGACTTGATCTTGCATGATATGTCTAGGAAAGTAGCATTTTTAAAGTTCAGAAATTTGAGTATAGAAGAAAGTTTTTCATATCTAACACGCTTATAATTACTAGTCCGATAATTGTGTTTAACTATTTTGGGGTTTGGGCACACTTGAGAATATAATATATGATGTAGAAAATAAGTCTAAGGTATGACGAGCAATGCCATTCCTCTTTTAGAGCTACTATGTATCCTAACATGTGTATTTCATTGTGTGCTCTAAGTTACTCATAGATCACATGTTTCGTTTGTTAGTCTAAACCCTCTGAGTTAGATCGATCTAATTGTTGATTATTGATTTCAGGTCAAGCATATCATATGCAAGTGATAAATGTTAGATATGGATAGGTCGTCCATGTGGTTGACCCAACCTATGTAGCTTGAAATAGGTTGCAGGGAGAAATTATTTGATTTGTGAAATAACTTGTTTACCTCCCATATTCTATTTGAGACATGAAAGTGGGAGGTTGCATATTCTCTCTAGAACATACAACAAAATTCTTAGAGAAAAATGGTACAAAATTTAAAAAGCAATAAATCACCATTCTTGGGCATATAATAATCAAATAAAGGGCATTTGGATTTTGGTAAAGGAATTCCTTCCGTTGTGATCGAGTTTTAGACCAAAGAGTACAAGTAAAAACAAGGCAAGTGATTCAAACAAGTTTATTTTGGGATTTCTTCAACTTCACGTGAGTTTCGAAAACCCTTGATCAAGTAGAAGCATGCTAGTCTTCATTATATATAGGAACTTTTAATTTTCATGATTATCTTTTGATTTTAATCATTATCTAGATTTTAGCCATTATTTTAAATAAGGATTATAATCCTTAATATTTTGTCAATCCATATTAGTATTCGTGCAAGAATTAATGATCAGATCAAATCAAAAATTTAGTATTCTTGTGAAGAATCGACGAATATTTTACGGTTTTCTTATATTCTTGTTGTTTGTCAATTGTTTATCGCTTCCACCTACATCAGTTTGTATTATAACTAAATACGTTCCTGATACAAATGAATTTTTGTTCGTCAAATCCAATGCCAAAAGTTCTATTTTGGGACGAAAAACTTTTTGCTCCTTTCAATAATTTAAATGTGTAAGAATCTTCAGATTTCAGTTATGATGGTCTCCCAAATCTTCGACAAAGAAATTGAAGAATTTGAGAATTTGGGTAATGACAATTATGACGATTTTGATTCCATTACAAGATAATGGATAAAGATCGACTAACAAATCCAATGCAAGATTCGAGGCCAAATATTTTCTCTTTAGAGGACAAATGATGCAATTCGACCCTATAACTAAAATAAGGGGGTCGAGCTTTGTTATCTTTTAATTATTTTTGCTTACACTTTAAGTTATGAGGGAGCGATATTCTTTAATTATATATTAGGCTTCTAATTTTCGTCATCATGTTTTAATTTTAGTCATTATCTAGATTTGATTCATTATCTTAAATAAGGATTGTGAGCATTAAAGGCATTTAGTTGTTTTGAATTGAAATAAAATATTAATTATTACGATTTTCTCGGACTTTTAATTCAAATTAATATTCATGCAAGAATCAATTATTTGTTGATCAGATTGTGAAAAATTAAACACAAACTCAATTAGGGAATTTGATATCAATATAAAACAGGCCTTTTCTATAACTATAAATACTGAATATTATACTAAAATAAATCAAAATTACGGACTCCCAGAATTTCTCTTATTTTTTGTAACTGAAAAACAATTAGGAACAAACAATTATAGTTAAACATTTATGTAGCTTGTTAATTTGATATAACTGTCGTCACCTAAAGTTCTCAACAACATCAATTAGTTCTTCTAATTGTCAATTATCTTATTCTGTAATTGACGAAAGAATCATAACTTGCAATTGGCACCTCACACGAATTTCAGAAGGATAAAATAAACCTTATGAGGGGAGGCGGCCGAACTTCATCTCTAATCTATCATTTTTTCTCCAATTGTAGTTTGAAATCTTAGATTATATATTCTCTCACAATTAACATGATTAGACTATCTAGAAAAATAAAAAGTTAAATATATAGTATCTAGTGTTTGGTACTTGTGTTGAGAAGTATAGTATGACAACTTATACGTTGATTATAAATAATCTATTCATGACCAATGTATAAAAGTTGTCATCTTGTACTAGAAGGTTGTAGTGTTTACCAATTCACTATTCGATTTTGTGTTTGTCCTTGTCACATAAATAGTTAAACGCGACACTAGTACACTTGTCGTGTATTAAATGGATCATGTGTCGAGTTTAATTATATAGCATGAAAGTACGGAGAATTAATTTTCACTTGATCACGGTGTATTTCATCTAATTCCCTTGACCGTGTTATATATATCTTTTCATGACTTTAATAGTTCTTTGATTCACCAATAGACGAAATCAAATTAAGTGGTTAAATATCTCGATGACTTGGATGCTTGAGAATGAGCGAAATAAAGAACATAAACTCGTATCGAAAATCGTCGTCCTGAAAAATGGGTACATGATTAATTAAGTATTCCCTGTTGAACAATTAAAATCTAAACTTAGTGTTTATGTACGGCTATACTTCGACATCTGTGATTAGTTCACAGGACAGTAGAAGAAAATGATACTTAAATTAGTGAGAAGCTAATTAGAAGGGTAAAATGATCATTTATGCTCGTACATAATTATCAAATATTGGATATGGATAAAATATATACGACAGGTAAGACGAAAGTGTTACAGATTCATTGACTTTTATGATCTTGTATATTCTAATAGTATAGTCTTTTTGTTTTAGTGGAAATAATAAAGACTAATAATTAGATTAGGTGGATAATATATGTTCATTCAGGTCCATGTGGTAGCTCTATAAAGTATTGAAACTTAGTTGCAAATGTTATAAAAAATTTAGGCTTAATTGTAATTACAATAAAGTGTTATAATTAATTGTAATTAATAAAATAGTTGTATAGTCTTTTTTTATGGGAATAGTTGTATAGTTAATTGTAATTGTAACTGAAGTTTAAGAACTACACATGCAATTAAATATAGACTAATTAAATTTGGGCTTTAATTAAAATTATTATGTAGACTTTAATTAAGACTCCTATTTGAATGTGTAATTCTTATTGTATATGGATTGTAACTATTTTATCTTTATAAATAGAGACAAGATGGAATCTAGACATCTTACGGAATAAAATAAAACATAATGCAATAATTTCATATTGTTCAAATTTGGAGAGAGAAAAAGATTTTTCTTACTTTATTCAATTGTCAAGTTCAAGAATTAGTTTCATGATTTAATTAAAAAAAAGTGCCCAATCACCAATATAGTATCGATTTTGGAGAATGCCATAGAAAGCTTGAAGGTTTAGAGTATCGAGTTCTTCAAATTAAAAAGTTGGAATCTCATAATTTAAAAAGTTGAAAATTCTAATAGTAAACACATAGCTAAAATGTGTTTAGAGGTATGCCAACAATCAAGGAGCCCTTTCGCCTTCTCTCATATAAAGTAGCCATTCATTGAGACATTGATGGTGTTTTGTTTTTGATGTTACCCTCCTCCTTTCCTCGAATCTTTTTTTTTTCTTTCAAATTAAAATAGGAGGATACAGATTATAATCTTTTTCTATTTTTGAAAATTTACTGCAGGTGATGCAATTCATGAGAGAATTTCCCTTCCTTCGTCCCCAACAAGAAGTCTTCTCGGGGAAAAAATGAACCTAAATAATGCATAGTGAGGGCATTCTGTTAGGTTTAGTGTTATGAAATAACCAAAATATCTCTTATTAGAAGAAATATTAATATGCCCGGATCACTGTTAGCAATGTTAGAAATACAAGAATTATGTATTGTTTGAAAACCACTTGATGAAACCAATCACCGGAATGAATTGTTGAAATTATATGGCAAATAATGAAGTATTAGATCAAAATAATAATAATAATAATAATAAAGACAGAAAATATGATAGATGAATTAAGAGATTTTATTTATTCAAGAATCATGAAGAATAGAGAAAATTACAATGAATCCAATAATTCTAGTAATTTATCTTCTCATACTTATAAAATTATATAGAAGAGCCTAAAATTTATAGAGAATATNTGAATTGTTGAAGTTATATGGCAAATAATGAAATATTAGATCAAACAAAAGAATAATAAAGACAAGAAATATGACAGAGAAATTAAGAAATTTTATTGACTCAAGAATAATGGAGAATATAGAAAATTACAATGGATCCTATAATTCTAGTAATATATTTTCTCACACTTATAAAATTGTATAGAAGAGCCTAATATTTATAGGGACCATGTAGGGACTTTAAAACCCTAATGGTAGAATTGTTGAAAACTAGAATACCAAAAAAAAAATCGAGTCCAAAACGAAAAAGGAGAGAAAAACGCAAAAAACCCGAAAAGTTCAGGTGGCACTGCGGCATTCTAGCCGAAAAAAAAAGTTATTATTTTTTTTGTTACCAAATTTTTTTCTCCACCTTGAATTTTTCTTCAAATCCAATACCAATTCAAACTCCTAATGGGCTTCCAAAATAGAACTTCAATTTAACATAGGACTCCAATGGCATTCCAAACTAAATTCTTCTTGACGTGTATTTCAATTAAAATTCTTCAATTATTTCAATAAGGAATTTAGGTCATACCCATATTCTAACAATCTATACCTTGACACGAATTTCACTAAGAAATGAACTGACTTCTTCAACAATAACAAAAAAAATTAATTTTTCTAACAAAACATAATACTCTACCCCTTTCAATGAATCCAAACACTACTCTTATAGAATTATCTCAAATTAAAAAAAAAATCATAATAATTTTATAATTTACCAAAATGGGTTGTAACACAATCCAATGCAAAAACAATAACAAATACTTTTACTGAAGGGCCCTTGATAGATTGAACAAGTTCTACTCCACTTAAAGCATGTTCAATAAAATCAGCGTCCACATACCCTTTTCTACTATGCCCATCCCTAGAAATTGAATACAATGGCACCGCAGGTGATGGTGGGAAAACGGCATTATCCATATCTCCAGAACTCCACTGAGCTGTATTCTTCAAATCAAACCCTTTACGAGCTCTTAAATGTATTGTATCAAACTGAATGTCGACCATGGTACTGAACCTATGCTAATTGACTTTTCTAGAGTCTGCATGTCCCTACAAGATGTATAATTGTGATATTTTCTATCTCTCCAATACAACTTGGGTACCTTTACAAACCTTCAAAACTCTACCTCCACCAACGAACTCATAACTCTTTGAATCAAGGATAGACAACGAGATGAGATTCTTCTTCAAATTCGAAATATGTCGAACCCGGTCAAGTGTTCTAATTGTCTCATCCAATAACATGAATCTAACCATACCAATTCCAGCAACCCGACAATGTACGTTGTTTCTTATAACCACAACACCTTTGGAAACGATTTCATATGTAGTAAACAAATCTTTATTAGGACACGCTGAATCCAAAATTCAATCATCCTCTGGTTTAGACTCGATGTCAGAAAAAGCTAAAATATCTCCCTCACTTACAATGTTCTCTGCAACGTATATTTCACCTGAAATCTCTGATTACTTCCCATGTAGACTTGCAGCCAACCTTTTTTTATTCTGCAATTTGTAGCAATCCTTCTTTATGTGCTCCTTCTTCTTGCAGTAATTATAAATCTGACTATTGAACTTAGATTTCGATCTGTCCCTTCCAGAACCATCATGAGCAACTAGGACTTCTCCATCTCTAACATCAGAAACTAGATGCTTCATCTTCTTTTTTAAATACAAAGCATTATACACAACCTCTATGGTGAGAGTATATCATGACTATATAAGATCGTGTCTCTAAATGAACAAAACGAAATGGGTAATGAATACAATAGGATCAAGGCCAAATCTTCTTCATCATACTCTACTTCCAAAGTTTTTAAATCAACGACGCTCTCTTTAAATACAGCCAGTTGATCTTCTAATGATCTTCCTTCTGCCATTCGATGATAGTATAAACCTTTTTTGAGGTTCAACTCGATTGTCATACTTTTAGTCATGCATAATTACTTCAACTTTAATCATAGAGTTGCTACTGAAACCTCCTTCAAAACGTCCTAAAGAACGGTATTCGATAGATGAAAATGAATGTGAGAAACTGCCTTCTTATCCTTCCGTAATTTTTCATCCGCGATCAAAGTTGCGGGCATCTTGTTAATTCCCAACAACACATCATCCAAATTCTGATGTGCAAGTACTCCACGCATCTTAACCGACCTAGCGAAAATCTAGTGCTCCAATCTAAAAGCGAAATTTTATACTTCATGGAAGTCATCATGAAAAAAAACCTCGAACAAATCAAACTCTGTGCTCTTGCGGAACTGCTAAACTTGGCGCTCTGATACCACTTGTTATGAAACAACCAAAATATCTCTTGTTAGAAAAAATATTAATATGCCTGAATCATTGTTAGCAATGTTGGAAATACAAAAATTATGTATTGTTTGAATACCACTTGATGAAACCAATCACCGGAATAAATTGTTGAAGTTGTATGTCAAATAATGAAGTATTAGATACAAAATAGCTCTGATACCACATGTTGTGAAATCAATCCCCGGATGAGATGTTGAAGTTATATGACATAATAATAAAGTATTTGATCAAGTAAAAGAATAATAAAGACAAGAAATATGACAGAGAAATTAAGATATTTTACTGACTCAAGAATAATAGAGAATAGAGAAAATTACAATAGATCCTATAATTATAGTGATTTATTTTCTTACACTTATAAAATTGTATAGAAGAGCCTAATATTTATAAGGATCATGTAGATGATGTTCAAACCCTGATGGTAGAGTTGTTACAGAAGTAGAATACCAAAAAAATCGAGTCCAAAATGAAAAAGGAGATAAAAAAGCGGAAAATCCGAAACAGGCGAGGTGGAGCCCACCTCCGGGTGCCCCCGACCCGAAATTTTTTTTTTTTTTGGTTGTCAAGTTATTTTCTCCATCCCGAACTATTTTTTAAGTTCAATACCAATTTTCAACTCCTAATGGACTTTCAAAATAGAACTTTAACTTGACATAACTCTAATAGTATGTCAAACTGAATTTTTCTTGATGTGCACTTCAATTGAAATTATTCAATTACTTTAACAAGGAATTTGGATCACACCCAAATTCTAACATTTAGCAATGGTCCTACCTCCTATTTTTTATAATATAAGGTTGTACCTGTATTCATAATCTATTGATGAGGACTTTGAAGAATGGGTAACATTGAGCATGTTCAGAAATGGAGCTTATAGACTTTCTTATAAGCTAATAAAGTATGTGGCCACACTATTTTGTATGAAATAAAGTAAAGTATAAAGAAAACGAAAACGAAAACTAAACATTTGCTTTAAACTACTACATTTTACCTGGGGCTGGAATCATGAACTAATGTTCTTTTATTCATTTGTTCGGGGTACTTCTCCGAATCCGAATCGTTAAGACAACACGATTTCATTTTTGGGGTGTATATTTGCACAATCACCAGAGAATTGACGTTATCTTTTGTAGAGGGATTTTTTTTTATTATTTAAACAAAATGAGAAAAAATGTGACGAGAAAACTCTAGACGGGTGTAATTTCCACTTTCAAAATTACTTTATTAGAATTTTGAGATTTATAAAAAAAAATAACTGAAAAATAAAATAAAAACAAAACAGCTCTAGCCGGGTAAGTTCGAAGTCAAACATCTGCTTGATGTAGTCTATGACTAAGTTTTCCTTTTGAATGGACAATTATAAAAATACTAGCAGCAATATTTGACTAACAATTAAAAAAAATTCTATAGCGACATCCAAACTTAGTCAAGTCAACAATACATTTTAGCCATTCTTTGTTGTTGGAAATCTTCTCCCACATTTGATTGATCTTTAATAGCAAAGAATCTCTATTTCATTTGACTTGTAAAAAAGCATTACTAAGCAACTGCATTTCAATGCAGGAAAAAAATGATTGAGTGGGTATTGACGGATCTGCAACGCAACCCTGAAACAATGATCAAGGTTAAAAATGAGATTTCAAGCGCTGTTGAATTAGACACGAAATTTGAAGAAAGTGACATTGCTTCACAAATTTGATTGGGAACTCGATTCTTCTACAAATCATACACCATTGACACGAATGAAATAATTGTAAGTGTGATGCGAAAACATGAACCATTGAAGGGGTATCAAAAAAATGTATCTTTGGTTACATCTCATAAGGAAAAACATGAAATCAATCATATGTGCCCAGGTCTTTATTTCATTTAGTGGATTATAGTCTTTATACTCCCCTAAAATCAACATATATATTATGTTGAATAAAGTTTGAGGTTCAAATAAGAGAAGGTTCCCACGACTTAACTAGCTGCAATGGAATAATTGGATTAGCATTGTGATGGTAATTTTCTTTGCCGCTGCAAAATAAAAGGAGATGTTCCAATTGAATAGTCTCTTATCTAAATGAGAGGTTAAATACATTGACAGACACTTAGCAAAATTTATTGGTTACTAAACAACATTTTTTCAAGTCCGTCATACAACTTGTTTTCCATATCCAAAATCTTTTGACAAGTGTTAATAGCTGGTTTAGTATGTCATAAAAAATCATGGAAATGGAATAACTCAGCTTGTCTACCACTCAAGTACTACCAACGAAGGTGCCCGAGCACAATTTTCAGAATATGTATAATCTATGATCGTCCAAAGGGTGTCGAGTATAATTCCCAGATCAGCACCCTTTTCAGAACATGTGTGCTCGATGAACGTTCAAAAGGTGCTCGAAACTCGTCTAGGCAGGAAAATCGTATTTTTCCTATTTTAACCTTTACAAACTTAAATCATCTTCAACTGGGAAATACAAGTTATATGCAACATAAACTCGAGAAAAGGAAAAATGGGTAAAGATATGAGATTTGAAGAAATCGACTGCTCAAAATTCTCTTCTACATCAAAAACTAAAATGCCACAAAATCCTCTACCATAAGCTTTTAGAGTTCCTTTAAGAGTTCCAATTAATATGAGAGTGACTAGAGTTTCGATTAAGGAAGAACAAGTTTGTTCTTCAAGATCCTCATGAGAAAAGAAGTCCAGATGTTCAGGAACAAATGTCGTAGTGCACAACTATGGAGTTGTTCAGGTAACTACGGATATGAAGTTGGGGTCTATTAAGGTTTAGTTGTGTATGAACCATATTTGTAAGTTCAATCTTTTCATAGTGGATCGTTTGGTGGCACGGATGCATAGAGTTTTTTCTCTTGAAAAGTTCTTCAAAGGTTTTTCCTTTATAAACAATTATTAGTGTTATCTACTTTCAAGCATTTTACTTTCTTGCTTTGATGATTACTATTCATGTGATTTTGCAACTGTATCGACCATGGAAGCAATTAAGTGTGTATATGAGTCTGAATGTTTTTCCCACATGAACTATTATTTACTATTAATAGTTTCAATCTAAATTGATGTAGTAACCAATTAACAAATTATGTGTTTATATTTTAACTAAATTATAGTAACCTAAACTAAATTAACCTAATTTGTGGAGGACTATTGAGATTAAGTGGTTAGCAATTTCGATTTCACTTGTGTCATTTTAACATTCATTCAATCCAAATCCATTTCATCCTTTTATCATATGTATTAACAATCGAATCAACCAATTTTAGTTAGTAGTCCATCTCGAGTAAAATTAGCCATATTCACATGCTCGAATTTAATATATCTCTATGTAAATTCATACAAATGTAAACGATTTAGTTTTAGGAATTCAATCACGATTGCATAACCTATAAAAGTATCTCTCAATTTCTTATAACATCTACGTCACTTATTGCACGAACTAGACAAATATATCTCATGTAGATTTCAATATCCTCATCAAACCAAACAATTGGTGATCAAACAATTGAAGCATTAAAGACACAATAAATAATTAGCACATAATCAAAGTTATAAGAAATCAATTGAATTAAATAAATATTAAATCACAACTACATCGTTCATCCAAACAATCAATTATTTAGCCGGTCATAATTAACAAATTAAACAATAAAAAGAAGAAAAATATCACTTGGTTCAATACAAAAAATAAAGAAAAGAATCCTAGAGATTGTTGTTCGTGACACCCAATTTCCAACAATGTATCATCAATCTTCTGTTAAAAAACATATATTTCCAGGTCAATTGTGTTCTTCAACCTTAAATCTCAATTTGAGATATAAATCTTGAAGATTCAATAAATATTGAAGTGTAATTATACCTCAAGATTGTATCTTTAGCCTTCCCTAATTTTGAAATGAAAGATTTCTATTTATAGACTTAAATCAAGACTAAAATAGAGTCCTAAAAGGATTGGGAACCATAACTTTAATTTGGAATAATTCTAATTGCTGAAATTTATACTCACTTTGTAATTTGTTCCCCGCTTCTTCATTTCTTTCTTTCTTTCTTTTTTTTTTTTTTTTTTTTTGTCTAGATTGAGTCCTTACATATTGTCATTGAGGTCCTTCAAATTTCAAACGTTACTACTTGGTCCCCAACTTCTAAAATATGGTCAACTTTACTTATTATTATTATTATTTTTTTATTTTTTATTTTTTTTTAAAGTGCTCATTTTCATCTGTTATCGTTCAAAATCAGATTTTCTCCTAAAATAATAAAAAATATATAAAATTTAAGTATCTAGTTCATAAAATTCTTCTCAAATGTTATGTAGTGTTATATTTACTCTTATCAATTATTGTGCTAGAAAGTTATTTCATTTATATCTAGATTAGATAATTTGTGACTTGTTGCAGATTATTTTTGATAAATTAAATTCCGCATAGAACACCTATTCACTCCCCCCACCCCCGATATCCCCACTAATCGAAACATCATTTTTTTCACAACTTAAACATCGTTTCAGTTTGATCATTTCTTTCATGTCCTATATAGCTATTTGCCAACTAGGTACCAACTAGACATCCATGTCATGGTAAGTGAAAATAACTAACGTGGATGACATGTCCAAATAGAAACACAGTCCAAGTCAAAGGATTCATGAATCTATAAATCTTCCGGACTACAAAGTTTTTAAACTGTATATATTTATGGCACATAAACAACATATTTGTCACAACAAAGTCTAATATCTTCATGATATTTATGGCACATAAACAACATATTTGTTACAACAAAGTCTAATATCTTCATGTTTGGTGTCAAAAATGTCTATTTAATACATACATCATATTTGTTACATGTAGTTATAAAATCGTATCAAAGAAGTAACGAGCAAGTGGAGTAATGCAGAATAATTTGTGGGTTTCAAACTATTATCACGTGTCGCACTTTGTTCCCTATTCATTTCTTTGACATTCAGATCAAAAGATTTGTTTTTTGTGCACGTAAGTCCTTTTGGATGACACGTAAGTTGAGTTGAAGGGAAAAAATCTTGTGCCATGTGCATGAATTTTCCCAAAAGTATTTTAGTCAACAGTATTTATTTCTTAAAAAATAATAATAATAAAAAAAAAAAAGAGAGAAAAACGGAAAACGGAAAACGTAAAGAGTAAAAAGAAAGAACAAAGAATATAAAATAATGAAAAAATAGAAAAACGGTCCATCTTCATCTTTCTTCTCCACACGCAAGTGAGGTGAAGAGAGGGACGATGATGAGCTAGACTAGTGTTTTTCAATCAACGTAACCCTCTTGTTATTACTTTTCCTTCATATTTACAATTTCTTTGACACAATAGAAGCAAAAGGGTTCTTGAAATCAATCACCAATTCTCAATGCTTTTCGATGTCTTGATGTAGCGCGAAGTGAGGTTAATCGGATTAATCCAAAAACTTGACAATTCTGTCTAAGGTTTTTTGTTGTATTGGCAATTCTTTAAATAAAATGATTATTGTAAAATATTAGGACTGTTACAAAAGAATTGTAAAGGTCAACGAGTCTTTTAAAGAGTTATATAGATGAATTAGGAGTCTTTAGGTTCGAGTATGAAACAAGAAGAAAGAGTCGCCGGATTTACGCTAGCCAGTTGCCTAATTGATACTTGAGCGTCCAAAGCAGAATTATTATCGCCCGTCTGTCGCTAGACTGGCGCTCGAGCGACGGTGTATTCTGAAAGACCTTAGTTTACATTTTTCATTTGTTTTTTCTATTTTATACTACCTAAACACCTCATATTATAAATACTCAATGTTTGGTACATTTTTTGTGGTGGTTAATTATTATTTACATCTTCATAATATCATTTCAAGATTCAAGAACACATTCAACTTTTTTATTCTTAAGATCAATCAACCATAAGTTTGGGAAAAATATTGTATTTCTTATAGTTCAAAACGCACACTTCCTAGATATCGTTAGAAAGTTACTTTCTCAATAGCCTTTAGAGGTTGCTGAAGTTTGAAGGAGGTTAGACTAGAAGCACAGAAAGAGTATAAAAACAAGGCGTTCTTGGTGTTCCACAGAGATAGAGATAGAGATAGACAATTTCAAAAGATCAGGAGCAGGTGTGAGTGAAGTACGTTTTAGTGGGTCTTGGAGATTGTAGGAATTAGATCAGCGAGTCCAGTGTATTTTCTAGATTGGATCAAACTGTAAGTTCTTTTTGTATATAGTGAAAAATATTGGCTTGATCCTGGAGTTTTTACCCAATTAAGGATTTTTTCCGTCATCAAATCTTATGTTATTTACTACTTTATTTTTTATTACAACAATTCAACATAGAATAACTTGACTTGATTGACTAAATATCTAGAACAATTAAAAAGTGACTTTCTGCTTTTAATTAATAATTTAATTTCGCGTTATTTACCTATTAGGTGAGTTTAGGGTTAAACTAATAACTCTCAAGTGGTATCAAAGCCTAAATTTGATTCGTAACCCTAATTTTTTAGTTGAGTAGTTTATTGTCTATACTGCCATATTTTGGTGACAGTAACTATGTCTATTGAAAAGTTAGAATGAAAGTTTTCCTGAAATCGATGGATGATCGTAGTGAATGGTTGGACCACCACATCTACCATAGTTGCAGGTGTAGTTACCCCGACTGATATTTCAATTTGGTCTAAAAAAGATTTAGATGAGTGTAATTAGAATAGTATAGGGCTTCATGCTCTATTTATTGTCTTATTACCTGAAGAATTTAGACATGTGTCTATGTGTGAGGTTGTTAAAGAAGTTTGGGATATTTTACAGACCACACATGAGGGAACTGAGGCTGTTAAGAATTTTAAGTTACAAATGTTGACCACAAATTTTGAAGAAATTAGGATGAAGGATGATAAGACCTTCGATGGCTTTTATGCGAGTTTGAATGATATAGTTAATTCTAGTTTAAACCTAGATGAGAGAATTCCTACGTCTAAAATTGTCAGAAAAATCTTGAGATCTTTACCTAAAAGATTTAGACCTAAAGTTACGGTTATCGAGGAGAGCAAGGATCTATATGCTATTAAGATTGAAGAATTGGTTGAATCTCTCCAAACTTATGAATTCACCATATCTCAACCTAAGAAGAATAAGTTTATAGCATTGAACACTGTTAGAGAAGAAGAGTATGATTCATCTTATTCATAATCACTTAATGATGAGGAAATAGCCTACTTTATTAAGAATTTTCAAAAAATGTTTAGAAATAAGAAGAAGACTAAAGAGAGACAAAGAGGTGATTCCAGATAGTCTAGAAAGAGATCTAAATTTGCAAGATACCATAAGTGTCAAAATTTTGGTCACTATAGAAGTGAGTACCCTAACGGTAAGAGAAATTAGGGTAAAACTATGAGTGCAACTCTCACTGATGACAAGTCTAGCTCGGATAATCAAAGTGAGATGTCTACACATGATGAGAGTGGGAAGTTTATGACCTTCACTGCTAGGATTAAAAGTGAATCTAATAAGGATAGTGAGAAGGTTGAGGAAGTAGATAGTGGTGAGTAATCTGAGGAAAATTCTGAAGATGAGGATGAGATTTGTGAGGCTTATCAAAAGTTATTTGAAGAGAGTGTTAAGATTAAGAAGGTAAAAAAAAAATTGTGCTTAAGAAGGTTAATGAACTTGATTTAGTTAGAGAGAAACTTGTAGCTGACCTTGAAGAGTCTACCTTGTGCCTCAACAAATTAGATATTGTAATCAAGAGTGTAAGATTGAAGATCTTACAGGTGAACTTGAAAAATCCTCTAGGAGAGTTAGTGAGTTGACTGTTGAGAATGAGAAATTAGAAATCCAAGTTAAGAACCTTCTGAGCGAACTCGAAGATTCCAAGTTTCAACTTCTTATTTTCTCTATTGGATCTAAAAAACTGGACAGTCTTTTGGGGTTGAACAAGTCCGCTGGGAATAAGGGAGGCCTAGGATATAATTAGACTGATCATAATAGGCCTAGTACTTCCAAACCATTTTTATCACTGCCACCAACCAGACTACATATGTTCCTAATCCTAAACTTAAGAATAAGGGTATCGTAGGACATAAGTCTACTAGATAGCGTATGACCCACCAGCCTAGGAATAGATATTAGTTACCACATAATTATGGACCTAGGGTTATCCCTATTCGTTTCAATTGTGGTGAGTTAGGATATATATATAAGGAGGCCTTGGTGTCATAAATTTCTGAATAGAAATATAAATCAGAATTTCAATAGAGTTAGAAATTAAGATTTTGATGGCCGAATTGACTTCCTCACTAATCAAGTGAGTCATTTGACAAAATTTATGACAAAGTTGATTCTGGATAAATCTTTCATTAGTCAAGTTTGGATGAAAAAGACTGATCTAGAAAAATTAGAAATTGATCTAGGTGCTCTTAAAGGTAAGCGCGTTTTTATACTTAATTGATTAGGTACTTTTGATGCTTGCTTATGTTTTTTAATTGATTCATTCATTATTGCATGCATCTCATTTTTTTTTTTTTGTTTGATTTTACATTTTAGGTATGTTGATTTTTTTAAAAAAAATTGAAAAATTGAAAAATAAAAAATAGAGGAAAATTCTTTATTGCAAGATGATATATGATTTACTTGAACATGTATGTTGTGACTAAGTATGTGTTTAATTGATGTGCTGTAGCATATTTTTCATTACTTTATTTAGGTTTATGTGGAGTAATTAGTATAATTTTTTTCATGTACCATCTGCACTCCACACACTATGATCTTGTAAGTAAGTCTTGACTACGTATGTGAGATTTGAGATNTTTATTTAGGTTTATGTGGAGTAATTAGTATAATTTTTTTCATGTACCATCTGCACTCCACACACTATGATCTTGTAAGTAAGTCTTGACTACGTATGTGAGATTTGAGATACGTTATATATTGGTAAGATGACCTTGAATATGAAATTATCTTAATTTAGAAGACCTAAACTCTAGTATATCCCCTAATTAAAACAAAAATGTTTCATCTTATATTCTTTTTTGAAACTTATTTGACTCGAATAATTAAGACTGATGGATTTCTCATAAACTGATGCCCTATGGTTAACTGACTTGGAGTCATCGGCCCAAAACTCGTTACAGCGTCATCTTAGTTGATTAATGGATAAGAGTCTACACATAAGATACAAAAATTAAAAAAAAAAATGATGAGTTTAAAAAGAAAAACGTAGATTGTGTGAAATGTAAATATGCTCAAAGTAAGGAAGAGAAAAGAATAATATACATGGAAATTGACACTTTTTATAGGTTCTGTTATTCATTATTGGTCTGACTTTCATTAGTAAGGAAATAAATTTATTTAATAGTGATGTTTAGCATGTTAATTTAAGATTTGAAGTCTTGATCATAAGGAATTAGTGGCACTTAACACACATGACTCACTTATACAATTTACTTCATTTAAACTTGAACTGAGTATGTGAGAAAGTTTACTGATAATTGATTATGTTTGTGCATACTGTCAACTACATTTTTGAGTTATTAAAAGGAGGAGAGATGATGTGTTTGAATTTTATTTTATTTTGCATTTTAATTTTAGTTTATTTTGTAGTGAAGGAGATATTTTTTTAATGGGAGATGATATTTTTGAATGTTTAACTTTTTTGAGTTTTGATATTTTGTGATATTAATATTTTAGTTGGCGTTTTGATTAATATTAGTATTGCTTCTCAATTTACCTAATATATGATAGTTTGTTTCAATTATTATATTTCATATATCATGTGTTTTTATACTTGATATTTGAGTTATTGATTTCAGGAAACATGTTTCAAAAAATGCAAGAGACAGACATTTAGTTTAAGTTTGGATAGATTAGTTTTGGTTTTACATCGTTGACTTGTCAATTATAGTTTTGTCACAAAATGACAAAGGGGAGATTGTTTTTTTAATTGTATTGGCAACTCTTTAGAAAGAGGATTATTGTAAAAGATTAGAACTGTTACAAAAGAGTTGTAAAATCAAGGAGCCTTTTGAAGGGTTGTGTAGATGAATTAGGAGTTTTTGGGTTCGAGTATGAAATAAGAAGAAAGAATCGTCGAATTTATGTTAGCCTGTCGCCTAGCTGATGCTCGAACGTCCAAAGCAGAATCATCATTGTCTGGCTCTCGCTTGAGCGATGCACCTCTCGCTCGCTTATCGCTCGAGCGACGGTGTTTTTCAAAAAATCATAGTTTGCATTTTTCAAGAGTTTTATCTATCTCATACTACATAAACACCTCCTATTATTCTCAATGCCCAATACGTTTCTTGTGGTGGTTGATCATTATTTACATCCTCATAACATCATTCCAAGATCCAGAACACATTTAACAATCTAGATTAACCTTTTGATTTTTTAGATCAATCAACCACAAATTTGGAAAAACATCAAATTTCTTATAATCCAAAACAACTGGTTCCTAGATATCATTAGTAATGTACTTTCTCAATAACCTTCAAAGGTTGCTGAAATTTGAGGAAGGTTGGACCAGAAATACTAGAAGAGTATAAGAACGAGACGTTCTTCGTGTTCCACAAGAGATAGACAATTCTTGAAGATTGGGACCAGGTGTGAGTGAAGCACGTTCGATCGGGTCTTGGAGATTGTAGGAATTAAATCAATGAATCTAATGGGTTTTCTAGGTTGGATCCTACTGTAAGTTCTTATTATATACAGTGAAAACTACTGGCTTGGTCCCGAAGTTTTTACCCGTTAAGGATTTTCTCAGTAATTTAATCTTGTGCTATTTACTGTTTTATTTATTGTTGTGACAATTCAACATATGATAACTTGACTTGATTGAGTAAATATTTAGAACAATTAAAAAGTGACTTGTTGCTTTTAATTGATAAATTTAATTTCGCGTTATTCACCTATTAGGTGAGTTTAGGGTTAAACTAATAACTCTCACTATGAATATTAGGGTCTTTGATAATTAAATTCTTGTTGATTCCAAAGAAATAAATTTAAGAATTAGGAGAACAATCATATGATTTCAACTGTTATTTGAAACAATTGTCCTGCGTACCAATTTAGGAAACCTTAAATAATGCAATTGCAAGCTAATTAGATTGGGAAAAAAAAGGAAACTCAATCCGCGTGCTTCTCTATACCACATATTTATTAGGTGTAGATTGGAGAATTATCAAATTTAAAAAAGGACAATGTTGACACCAAGGAACAACGAGTCAACACAAGCATTAATTTTAGCCAATAAATTTAGATTTTTTTTAAAGTTATAAAAATGTTATATTTTTACCATGTTTTAATCACTTTACTTTTAATTTTATTAAAAATATTTTGTAAATAATGCAGCTCAAGTTGGATCCATTAGTCAAAAATACAAAATTTGAGAAATATGGCAAAGAGTCTAGCCATTTATGGATGGCATTGTGAAAGTGAAATGACTCTTGCTATATATGTGGCAAAAGTCTAGCCATATATGTGGTTCTTCCTCAGGAAAAATATCAACGTGAAAGTCCATATAGTGTGCATATAATTTTCATATCAAAATTGTGTGATTTCATAGTATACGTTTGACTTTTAAAACATCAAAATTGTCAAGAACATAGTCGTGAAAGTATTATGTTCATTGAATTATAACTAATTTGTTTCACAACACATGCTTAAATCCAAGCTCTTAGTACATATAAGTTTTCACGCCAAATTATTTTCATCTTTGTGTTAGAACTTGTCAACCTTCTAGTCCTCCATATTTACATGTTAACTCTTACGCTCAAATCCATATGAAGCATATATTGCAAAGTCAGAATAAGAGAATTCAGCAATGAAGTAATGTGCTTTACAACTGGTTGAACAACCCATGGTTAAGAGACATTGGTAATATGAGTCTCTTGGTGCCAATCCATTTTGCCATCATATCTACGTTATGTTTATTTGGTAGATTCTGTTACACTTCCAGTAATCATTGTGAATGATATAACAGAGGATGAGGGGAAGAAATTATTGGAGGTGCTAAAGAGGCTCAAACTACAATTGGATAGATGATAGCTGATATTCGGGAATTAGTCCTATTTTTTGCATACACAAAATCTTAATGGAAGATGAGTTAAAGCCACCAGTGGAGGGTCAGCACATATTGAATCCAACATTGAAGGAAGTGATGAGAAAAGAAGTGTTGGAATTACTAGATACTGGGATTATCTTATCCCATATCTGATAGCTCACTTGTGAGTCCATTATATATGGTGCCTAAAAAGGTAGAATTATAGTGGAGAAGAGTGAAAACAATGAGCTAATACCAATATGGCTAGTAACAGGGTAGATAGTGTGCATCGATTACAGAAAGTTGAACAATGCCATAAGAAAAGATCACTTTCGAAGCCCTTCATTGATCAAATGTGGAAAAGTTAGCATGTCATTCTTGTTACTGCTTTCTTGATGGATATACGGGGTACAATCAAATAGCTATTGCTCTAGAAGATCAAGAGAAAAAAAAAAATTTCACATATCCATACGATACTTTTGCTTTTAGGAGAATACATTTTGGTCTATGCAATGCACCTACAACTTTTTAGTGTTGCATAATGGCCATATTATTCTCTGAGATGGTGGAGAAGTACATTGAGGTACTTATGGATGACTTTTCAGTTTCTGAAAATTCTTTTGACAACTGTTTGGAATACCTATCTTTAGTGCTACAACGGTGTGAAGAAAGAAATTTGGTGCTTAACTGGAAGAAAATATCATTTGTTGGCAAAAGAATGCATCGTGTTGAGACATCGGATCTCGTCTCAAGGTATTGAAGTCGACAAAGCCAAGATATAAGTGAATGAAAAATTGCAGCCACCAAATTTAGTTAAGGGGATCATAAGCTTTTTGTGCCATGCAGGTTTCTGTAGAAGATTCATCTAGGATTTTTCAAATATCATAAAAACCGTTTGTAGCCTAATGGAGAAGTATGCGCCATTTAACTTTTCTAATGAGTATATAAATACCTTTAACATCTCCACCTATTATTGTTGCACTAGATTGTGTATTACCCTTCGAGCTCATGTGTGATGCAAACGATTATGCATTAGGATCAGTTCTAGGACGATGTAAGGGAAAGATATTGCATGTCATATACTACGCCAGTAAATTCCGATAAATTATGAAACAATTGAAAAGGAGATGCTATTAGTAGTATTTGCCTTTGACAATTTTTGCTCATAATTGATTGGGTCAAAGGTATCGTCTATACAAACCATGCAACCTTGAAATACTTGTTCGAGAAAAATGATGCAAAACCTAGGTTGATTTGATATGTTCTATTACTATAAGAGTTTGACATCGAAATTCATGATAAAAAGGGAATAGAAAATTATATTGCAAATCACTTATTGAGGTTAGGGCAGGCAAATGAGTCAGATGAGGTAGAGATGAATGAAATATTTCCAAATGATCAATTATTGCAGGTGGAGCAAGCACCATGGTATGCAGACATTGTCAACTATTTAGCCAGTGGCTATGTGGATCCAGATTTCACTTATTAGCAAAAGACAAAGCTTCTCCATGAAGCTAAACTCTATTATTGGAATGATCTATGTACCGAAGAAGGGCATATCAAATTTTGGAGGACATTTTGGCCCTACAAAAACAGCAACAAAGGTTCTTCAATGCAATTTCTTTTAGCCAACATTATTTAAGGATTTTTATAGCTTTTGCACATCATGTGATAGGTTCCAACAAACAGGTAACATATCAGCTCATCATGTGATGCCACTAAATAGTATTATGGAGGTGAAAATCTATGATGTGTGGGGTATCGATTTTATGGGACCTTTTCCATCGTCCTATAATAATTGGTATATTTTGGTGGCAGTTGACTGTATCAAAATGGGTGAAAGTCAAGGCCTTGCCCACCAATGATGCAAAGTTAGTAATGAACTTTATAAATAAGTATATATTTTACACATATAGAGCACCTAGAGCCACGATAAGTGATGGTGGAACTCACTTCTGCGACCGGTTATTAAAGGCACTTCACAAGTATGGGGTACAACATCAGATAGCCATACCTTATCATTATCATACATGTGGATAGGTTGAGACTTTGAGCTGACAGCTAAAAAGAATCCTAAAACTTACTGTGAATGCATCTCAAAAAGATTGGTCTAAAAAACTAAATGATGCTTTGTGGGCTTATCATAACGTTTCAAGACACCAATCAAAATATCATCATATCGGACGGTATTGGGAAAGTGTGCCACTTACCAATGGAGTATGAGCACAAAGCATATTGGGCACGGAAGAAGTTGAGCAAAGATCTAGAGAAGTCCAGGAAAATAAAAATATTACCGTTTTATGAATTGTAAGAATTGAGAAGAGAGGCCTATGAAGTGCATCCATCTACAAAAGAAATGACAAAGCAATGGCATCACAAGAACATTTAACAACCAATTTTCAAAGTGGAAGATCAAGTTCTTTTGTAAAACTCCAGATTGAAACCTTTTCCAGGAAAGTTGAGGTTAAGGTGGTCCAGACCTTTTACGGTATCCCAAATATTTCCTGACGATATAATTGAATTCTATCATCCAACAAAAGGAAATTCAAGGTGAATGGGCACCGTGTTAAAAATTATGTCGAGGACTTCCCAATATTAGGAGAGACCCTAGATATCACTATTCCAAAATGATCGTGCTTCAGTCAAGCTAATAATGTTAAAAAAAGCACTTCTTGGGAGGTAACCCAAGTTCTATCCCATTATTTTCAATTATTTAGATATTAGATTATGAGATTTTCTTGATTTTTATCTACTCTCTTTTTGTAGGCTAATGATCGAGTTTGGGGGCAACAACATGAATAGAATGGAAATTGGACGTAAAACAAATTTGTAGATAACCAGCGTCTATGCACCATACCGAGAGTGCCAGGAACACTTCCCTACCCTTCCTTTTAGTTAGAGTTAATATGTGTGGTTTTCCGCTGTTGGTTGTTTTGCTTGATTGAGATTATATATTTTACGTTTTCTGTTAGCTTCCTGGTTCTTTAGCCGAATATATATTTATTTTTACTCTTTATTATGTATTTTTAAGATGACATTCATAAACTAGTATTAGATTTAATATATTCTATATGAGTTTTCTTATACATTTGGACCACCAAAGTCACATAAACTACTCAATTTATATAAGATAGACCATTATTTTTTGCGTTCTTCCAAGTAGTTCAATGGACATTCTATTTCAAAGTATTATCATGTCAGGCACAATATCTTAATACAAGTTAACATCCGGGAAGTTTCACCCTCAACATATATTTTGCAAGCTTGTGCAACTCACCCTTGTCTGCATTTCACAAAAAAACATCGTTTTTATTTTTTGGCTATCAATTTAAAAACTTTATCCATGTAGTGATTATGATATCTTTTTTGGAGTTTGCAGCTTATTACGGATGTGAACATTGCTATTGCAGTTGAAGCAATCCAAGCAATTGAAAATCTTGCCAGTGTCTTAGAACCCATTTCTCAGCGAATTCTCGCTTTTTATTGCATGTATTACTGGTTAGTACAGACACCAATGTCACGCACATATTCAACGTGCACAATTGATTTTGGGACCTAAAGTTTATTCTTTTACTCCTTTGATTATGTCATCTATGACGTGGAATGTGGATCTGCAGATCCTTTTTTCAACAGTAAATTTGCCCTGAAAATATATGAATGAGATCTTGGACTCATGCCGAA
>CAIGRN010102364.1:0-10166 GCA_903798345.1 Fraxinus anomala
GTACCAAGTGATGCCTAGTAAGAGAAAGAAGAGATTTATAACAAGAATTGAATATTCAAGGCAAAGATTGAAGTTTAAAAGTTGAAGAAATTGAGTTCTTGAGATCTTCATACAATTATTTCATTCAGGTAACGTCTTTCCAATATGTTTTGTATAATTTGAATACAAATGCTAAACACTTTATTGTATTGGATGAATTATAAAACCATTGGTCATGTGTTTTTTTATTTATTGAATTAATAGTTTGGTGAATTCTTGTGTTTGTGATTAATTATGCATTATGTGATCGATTAGCTACCAATTAGATAACTTGTTGCTTATTTTAATATTTGGAGATTTACAATAGGTCATAACATTGTATAATTGACATACGAGCAATAGGTTAGGAATA
Organism: Fraxinus anomala; assembly: GCA_903798345.1. Taxonomy (NCBI): domain Eukaryota; kingdom Viridiplantae; phylum Streptophyta; class Magnoliopsida; order Lamiales; family Oleaceae; genus Fraxinus; species Fraxinus anomala. The sequence goes on from CAIGRN010102364.1 coordinate 392, forward strand.
GCATTTGTGGCGTGTACGATCTATGATAATCGTGTGGTTGAATGCATCTCTTTGCATATGAATTCGGACTAGGAATATGGTCGAGTTGTGCTTAGGATAGGATTGGTTTATCTTGGAAAAGAAGATTAAACAATAGAATTATCAACGGTCACAAACACTTAAACAACACTAAAGTATGTAATTCATGCATTAGGAAAAAATGCCAATAGGTGATTCTGAAATCCAATACATTCGCTTCATAACTTGATAAAAACAATTCATTTACATAATTAGTAACTTAAGTTAGAATAATTACAAAAAAAAAAATCAGATCTCTTTTATGCTACTACATCGAATTTGATAGAAACCAATAGACTATAGTTAGCAATTATTCCTTGTGAGGCAGTTCTCATCACATTATTACTTGTCAATAATCTCGTACACTTTATCCAAACAATGCATCCATAACTAAGCCAAAGCGAGCTGCATTTGAACTAAATAGGGCAGGAAAGAGGGTTGCTAAAGTTATTATTGACCACTAAGTTACCAAGACTTCCAGGAAGGACCATCAATAGTACTTGGTAAAATGGAGAGGTGCGGCAATGAGAAGAATACTTGAGAGAGCAAAAGACCTTAGAGCCTTCAAACCTCTTAAAGTATATCATACATTGTTGGCATCGAGGACATTACCAAAACAAATGGGAAAAAATGTTAAGGACCGCAATAATACTTATCCCTTGTCCCACATATAGTTTAGTTTGTACAACTTCATATGCACTTTGTAAATATTAGATTAAGTTGTAACTTCATTTCAGTTGTAATAGTTTGTTTAGTTATAAAATAACCCTGCATAGCCAATGGTTGTTATGATTCCTAATATTTTGAACGTCTACACTTATAATTAAGCTATTATGAGGGTATAAGGGTATTCAAAAGTCTTGTTAAGATCATAGGAAGTTCCTTTGCACCAACTTGTATTTTTCTGCTTTTATCAATCAATGAATAATCTATTTTCAATGCATTCAAATTCTCTCTGCAAAGCTTTCTTTAAATTGTATTCAGCCTCCGTTTGGTACACATTATTTTTTTTATTTTCATTCTTCTACTCATTTTCAATCACACATTCTTCAATAAAATAATATTTTTCATCACATCAATAATCTTTCCTTCTTTTTCAACCACATATTCTCCATTATTATTTGAAGTTTCTGTCTATTGAACAGAAAGATAACCCACACACACATAGAAATGTAAGCCCCTGTTTGAGCCACATTATTTTTTTCATTCTCATTCTTCTACTCATTTTCAACCACATTCTTCAATAAAATAATATTTTCAATCACATCAATAACTTATCATTCTTTTTCAACCACACATTCTCCATCAATCCACTATTCCAAAATACATTCTTTCAAAATAATGTGGCCCAAACACACCCTCAAATTGTCTTTCGTCCTGAAACAATCGAAAATAGGTGAAAAGTAGTCTAGTGAAGTAAACTACCGTAGCACATTGTCCTTTTCTAAATTAGAAAGAAAGGCGCCTTATGGAAGTTGGTATCAGAGTTGTAGCTGACTACCCTCGATAAGAAAGCTATGCATTCAAATGTATCACATACCAGTGAGGTGGCGATAAAAAAAAAACAAAAAGAATGTGGATGATGGGTAAACTGCTAGATTATGCAATGTCATCAGGAGCTTTGAGTAAAAGGTTAAGGTGGCCGATGTGGATATTTGGGAATTATACATTTGACTAGTTAAATGTCAAACGACTTGCACAGAGATGACTGATGTTCTAATCATTCTCGATCTGTAGGGAAAAATAGAAACATTGAGACTTCATTTGTTAATACTCCAAGATGCAAGGCAATGGGCAAGTTTTCATACAAGAGTATGGACCTAGGCTCAAAATCCTAGAACCATGTACTATGGAGGGATATTCAATGCAAAGGAAGTCGAGAACTTCCTATTTGGCATGAAAAAATACATTTTTGAGGCTACTATTGAAGACAAAGAAAAAAAACGTGTACCATATATCTAGGTGGAGATTCAAAATTATAGTGGTGGATAAAATATGCTGATATTCAAGTCAATAGGTCAAAATATATACTTGGAATCTCCTTAAGGAGGCGATCACACCACAAATTTTCCTAAAAAATATGGAATATCAGGCCTGTGGGCATCCGAGAACTCAAACATATAAGCTCTATTAGGGAGTATATAGAAATCCTTTTAGGGCACATGCTCAATATTTAAGACATCAGAAAAGGATAAGCTCTTCACATTCATTTAAGGGCTGAAACTGTGAACACCCACGGAACTTCATAGACAAAGTTGATGGGTTTTAGTGTGACAATGGGAGTCGCCGAATACTTAAAAGACTATCAACCCAAATCTAAAAAAGATCGACCACAAGGGAATGGCCAATCTAATGTGGGAGATAATAGGCTCTTCAAGCTAGCTCAAGTTCAAATAAGGTATAATACTCTTACCATGAAGGAGGAGGCTATCAAGGTAGCTATTAGGGCAATTATTAAGGTTCATCTGGGCAGCCATCAAAATAATTGGAATAAAGGAAGGCAACATAGGATAAATCATATACTTCTCCTAGAATTATGTACTTTTATGCAAGGGCCATCATCAAGTGATAGATTGTCTACAAAGACAACTTGAAATGCATATTGTTAACTAGCAAGTAGTATCAGTTCAAAGTATGATGCCCAACGAGCTAGCAAACACTATGAGATAGACTCTGAAGAGGATGATGATGTTGTTAGTGTATTCTCACTTTAGTATAACATAATATAGCATAGAATAACTAAAAGGATGACATTTTCTGGAATGGGATAATAAAGGAAGACCTAAAACCTCGTATTTGTAGGGCTGGTTATGGTAGATAATGGTTCTACTTATAACTATTTTGCAAGTAACAAAGTAGAGCAACCTGGACTTGTTTTGGAAAAAGTTAGTGCAAAAGCCAGTGCAATCAAGTCAGCAGTTCAACCAATTGCTAGAGTAGCCAAAGCTATGCTAATCAAGGATAGTTATTTTGAAGAAATGACGAATTTTTCAACAGTTTAGATGGACAACTTCAAGCTTATTTTGGGATTGGAGTTCATTCAGATACGAAGAGGGTAGTGTTGCCACACTCCGATTCGTTAATGATGATGGAGAGCAAGTCATGTATTATCTCCACATGGGTTGGAAGGATGGGTAAGAAGAACATCTCAGCCATGCAATTCATTAATGGCTTCAAGTAAAATAAACCCTCATTTTTGTGAACCCTTCGATTACCAACCCCAAAGAGATTGTAGCCTAGATGGGCAATCAATGCTGAAATTAAGCTTATTCAAGGTGCCAAGACTCCCTCTAGGGCACCTTACAGTATGTTTTAAGCGTGAGGTTGAGGAGCTTAGAAACCAAATGGAAGAAATATTGAGAAGTGAGAATATCGTGCTTGTGAAATCACCATATGAAGCTCTAGTATTATTTTTAAAAAGGTCGATGGTCCTCTCCAAATGTGCAGTGTCTATCAAACCTTGAACAAAATCACTGTGAAGAATAATTAGCCTATCGACTTGTGGCGAATTGTTTGACCACTTGAGGAGGGCAAAGCATTAAACGAAGATATATGAAGGACCAAATACTAGTAAGTTTAGATCAAAGAAGGGGATAAAGCAGCAACTGTAGTGGTAACCATTTATGGAGTACTGGAATTCAAGGTAATACCTTTTGGGTTAACAAATACTTCTGCGACATTCAGAACAATAATGAACGAGGTACTTTAAGGGTTTTTGGATGATTTGTTGTGGTGTACTTGGATGATATCATAATGTGAGACCTTAGAAGAACATGTGCAGAGTGTAAGGAAGGTTCTCACTCTACTAAGGAAGAATGAACTTTATTCTAAACTATCTAAGTGCTCATTTGTCCAAACCTTAATCAACTTCTCGGGTCACATGATCAAGCAAGGAAAAGACCGTTGGATTCAAATAAGATTGTGGCAATCAAGGATTGGCAACCAGCAAGGGCGTACATGATGTACATGCATTTATCGGATTATACAAATACTATCGAAGAGTTGTGAAGGAATATTCAGAGGTTGCACTGTTACAGACCGAATTAACAAAAATGAAAATTTTGTAATTGGTCATCATAATGCCAAACCGCTTTTAAAAATTTGGAAAATTTTATATGGACAAATCAAGTGTTGACCTCGCCAAATATGGCTAAATCATTCGAAGTTCAAATGGATGTTTTAGATTTTTCTGTCGAATGGTTCCTCATGGAAGAAGAGCATCTAGTTGCACAACAGATTCGACAATTCAGTAATGCAGACTACGATTACTTGACTCATGAAAAGGAGTTAATGGCGGGGGTCTACTGCCTCATAGTATGGTGTCACTCTCTACTTAGTCTCCATTCATTATTCCGAAAATACTGTTGTTATCCATTTCGTGTCCCAATGGGAAACTTTTGAGCAAAAAGGCTTATTGGTAGGAACTTCTTTCAGATTTCAACTTTATGTTGGAGTATTGTCCCATTTCCAATGATCACGTCGTAGATGCTCTCAGTCAGCAATTGACTTAGCCATGATATGTTCAATGGCCACTATTTTCAAAAGACCAAATATAGGCATGTCAAGAGAAAGACCCGACATACAATATTTGGTCGACCACAACTCGTCGTTCTGGCCGGGTGGGAGTCTAGTAAAGCCAAAAGAAAATCGTCTCCATGCACCAAAGAGTGAAGATTAGAGGAACTACTTAATCATAGAAAGCCACGACACGCTTTGGGAGGGACATTTTAGAGAAGAACGCATTTGTGCACTACTGTAATGTGCATACCATTAGCCTCAAATGGGGGATGATTTGCAACTTATGCAAATATGTCTTGTTTGTTAGTAGGATAAAGCAGATCATTAGAAAGAGGCACATTTGCTAAATCCCATTTTCTTCCCAACTAGACCATTCAAAAGTTTATCGATGGACTACATTATTGGCTGGCCAAAGGTAGAAGATTTTAACCATTATCACGGTACGCAACTTTCATTGCAGCGCCTAAGTATGTATATGTCGAAGAGATTGTTCAACTCTTCTTTAAACTTATTATCAAATACTAGGGGTTAAACCAAGGACATCCTCAATGATTGGGATCCTCAATTTTCTGGTATATTTTGGAACGAGTTATTCAAATTTCTTGGTTCAACTTTGAGCATGGGTTATATTTGACCTATAATTTAATGAACAGAATGAGTGTCTTAATTCAATGCAGGAAAAGGTTTTTGGCACTTTATTTTTACTTCATATGAAAATTGGGTGAAACTTTTTGATGTAGTCAAGTTTGTTTCAATGTCCAAAAGAGCTCTTCCACCATTAAGAATCGTTTCAAGATTGTCACTAGCTAGCAACTAATGCTCCCTCATACTGTGGATATTGATGAGTACTAAGTTCCCTCAAGCTAAGAACTTCTCTCAAGAATGGAAATGAAATATTGAAAATACTCGAAGCTATCTCGAGAAAGCATAGAAATGGTACAAAACGTTTGTTGATGGTTAAACTTCCATACATAAATTCTTATAAACCAATAAGAGGAAAATATTTAGGATTTGTGCCAAAATATATCAGGCCATTACCCATCATAAATAAGTTGAAAAAGTCACATATGGAGTAGAACTTCATTCGTGGTGCAAAATTCATTATGTTTTATATGTTGGTGTACTTAAGAACATATTTTATAGACAATGAGGATACATCCAAAAATAAGCTGAAACGACCTGCATTTGAATTGAAGAGTACCTAGTGAAATAGAGTAGATGCAGTAATGAGTACAATACTAGGGAAAAAGTAAAAGACCATGGATCTTTCAAACCTCTAATTGACCACATCTATACTTAGCCCATTGACCCACTTGCAACCACAATTTGCCCTTGCACCAACAATTGTAATTTTCTACTTTCATCAATCAATGAACAATCTATTTTTAATGCATTCAAATTCTTTGTTGTAAAGATTTATTTAAATTATATTCAGATTATCGTTCTGAACGATCGAGACTAAGTGAAAGGTAATCTAATGATACAGACTAGTGTTGCACCTTACTTAAGTTAATTTACAATCCTATATAAGATTCTATGAATCAAAATATTTTTGTATTGTTCCTCTTTTTATATACAGAAGTTAGTTTGGACAAATATTATCTATTTATAATTATATATGCAAAAATAGGAAAAGAAAAAAAAAAACCCCCCGTTAAGCCAAAATAATGTTCTTATTTAATTAAAAATGAAAACAAAGAACAAGAAGAAAACAAAATCCAGGTATGGCATAAGATAAAAATGCAAAAGAGTCACATCCAGTCGGGCACAATTTTAGGTATCGGCTACAGTGATTTTTTTGGCCAAAATTGGTCTATGAATGAAAAGAGCTTCATGTGATCAATGCAGAGTCCTGGAGAGATAGTTCATGTTCCCGATACTCCATACCTGTTTCATCATAAAACATTTTACCAAAAAGAAGTGAACTTACTAGAAAAGATCCAAAGGAGTGCTAAAAAGTATCAAAGAGAATCTTTCAAAGAAAAATCGTAATATAAATAATATACCATAAAGTTTTAGTCAAATGTAGTTTTAAGTAAAAGTCAATTTTAAGTAAAAAAAAAAATTCATGCAAACAACTTCATTGAATGTGTCTTTTAAAAATTTAATACAATCACAATATAAAGAGAAAAGCACAACTACGCAAGGTTTGAAATTGCATAAAAATTAATTACTGAATTTTACACGATAAAAATGCAGTAAGCAACCAACAGGGAAAGTGGAGGCTCGCAGGCGAAAGGAGTCGGCGTCGACTGCAGGGTGAGGGAGTGGCGAAGGCTGGCGTCGACCGTCTGCGACAGCCCGCATGTCCCGACACCGACACAAAAAGCATCAGAAGGGTTTGGATTTTGGACAATTTGCGGGTTCGTGCCTTACCTCTCAAGTAGATTGAAATTTGGGCAATTGACAATGTTATAGGCCTAATATTTAAAAAAAAAAATGGGGCTCAAAAGAAAAGCCCACAACTTAAAAAAATAAAAAAATAAAAAAAAATGGACCCAATCCAAATCATTCATCTTCTTCGTTAGGAAATTGGATGACCGGAATTCCCTCTACCTCAGTTCCCAACAGTTCCCACTTCCCTGAATCTCTGCCATAGTTTCAAAAATCCAAAGTTTTGACGGAGTAGCACGCACACTCGAGTTTGCTTCTTCCCTTTTCTTCATCTCTTCTCTTCTTGGTCCAGTGCAAGCACACTAAAGTTTCCTATGTCAAGCCCAAAGTCCATGTAGCTCCGTCCCTGGTCACATCTAGAAGCAAGAAAAAAAAGAGATAAAGTACCTACTCGTCCTTATGCTATTTTCTTTGTTCTATAACATTCTCCTATCATGATAAGACCGACTTGTCAAATGAGGAAATGACAATCGGGCATATTTTAGATAACCTTCTCACTAAATAAGCTAGCTTGCATTGAGAATGAACAACACTCCTATAGATAAGTTTTCAACCCTTTATTTACTTATCCTTATATATTAATTAATTTGGGGGAAAAAGTCAAATTTCAATACGTCAAGATTTCTTTTAATTAAAAATGAAAAAAATACTTTAAGAATATTTGTATCAAGAGCATATTTATCGAAAAAAATATTGACTAGAACAACTAAAAGGGTGTGTCCTCAACTCAGAGTTTAATAGATTTCTTAATATTTATAAATTCTCAAGGATTTTATGAAATTTAATAAAATTTAACAGATTTCATAAGATTTGAATGAATTTTTATTTTGTAGATTTTCTTGGATTTTATAGATTCTCATGGTAGTCTTTTTATAAAAATTGTATTTTTACCTCCTATTTCTCAAAGCATTTTGTCAACAAAACTTTGTAGAAAATTTTAAAATTCCTCCATAATATTTCAAATCCACTTTTCTTTGCAAACCAAATAATGTCGGAATGAGCAACTTTCTGATGCATATTATATTGCAGTTTGCAAATTCTAATGTTTAATCTAGGTCCATCTGCACTACATCTATTTGCTTTTGAAATGTCACTTCTCTCCACCCCTATCTCTCATGCAAGCAAGCTTTTTGTAAGGCGATAAGAAATTGGTTGCTAAAAAGGCAAGTTGTCTTATACTAAAAAACCAAATTATCGTTTATGAAAAGAAACTGATCATTTAAAAGAAGAAAAAATCATAAACTTGTTTAAGCATAAATCAATTTTCATTACTCTTCATTCACATCGTTCACGACATCTGCCCACATATTTGAAGCTATATTAGTTCTCCATTAATTTGCATTCTCTTTGTTGCTTTTGAGTTTCAATAGCGTCTTCATCCTCTTCATTTATTGGTAATGATGATTATGTAGATGAATCTTCATTATCTTGTTCAATAGGAAATACATCAGATTGGCCTCTTCATTTACTGGTAATGATGATGATGTAGATGAATCCTCACTATCTTGTTCAATAGGAAATACATCAGAATGGCATTCTTTGCAAAAAGAAAATTATGTTGTCCTATACAAGCTAACATCTCTGTCTGTGCTTTAAATAAAAATGGAGGTGCTGATTTAAAAATCGTGAATTACTATTAGAAAATGCCAAATATTTTCTCGATTACATTTATTAAGGAATCATGATGAAGATTGAATAGTTCATTAGCATTTTTTTGGATTACATTTTAATTATTTATTTTTTAATAATAATAACAGTTATGAATATTATTATATAATTTACCATAAAATAACAATAGTGTCTTGTACTTTCTCTTATTTTGCTTGTCACTATAGGTCCAAGTTTAACAATCACATCTGGTGCAATTGTGTTCAAACCCTTTAAAATTTTGTTGAGACTTCTACTAGATGTGGAATGTGCTCGAGCAAAGGTTTTTAGAGTGAGATAATATCGAGAGTTCTGACCAACTATAAGTAAAAATGTTGCAAGCATTTCAACACATTATATATTGTATATCCCGTAGAGGCTTTTTCTCTCTTACGATATTGCAAAGCTTTAAAAACACATTTGGATACATCTTCATCATCAATATGAAGTTTTCAGGATACATAGCCCATTATATAAATCATAAGTTGTATTTATATTTATGTTAGTTAATATAATATATCTAACACGGGATGGAATTTTATGTTGTAGTTGTATGTGTGTGTATGTGTGTGTGTGTGTGTGTGTGTGTTTTATATATGTCAACATTTAGCAATCAGTGTTCGAATTGTGCACAAATGTCATATCCACAATCCGAATTAAAAATCAAGACACAACATGGGGTGGTAATTATGCTATAGCAGATGAGATTTTCTTTCTGCCTCATTCTAATCAAGTACATGATACATGATCCTTCAAATAAACAACTTAAGAGAAGAACAAGAAGGATGTCTGAATCTAAAAACCTTCTCAAACACCACTTCAAATATTGATTGTCCACTATAGCTTATTACTCTAGTATGAACTTTTTTTTCTTTTTTTTTTTTTTTACTCTAGTATGAACTTAATAATCCATACTACTAAACTCATTCTTACATGTATGCTAATAATACAATAGAATTCTTGTTAAAAATTTGAATAATACAACATAGAAAAATTTATATTCAACTTCACCGATGAAAAAATTCATACATGTATACACCCAATATTCTACAAAAAAAAATAGCGTTAAAACTTCCAAAAATCATTATCAATTGATAAGTTAGCACACATACATAAAAGGGAAAAATTCATAAGAGTTTAACTATCACTCATTTCAAAA
>CAIGRN010102368.1:0-17225 GCA_903798345.1 Fraxinus anomala
TTATGTCCCGAATTGATTGGATCTAGGGCATAACACTTACAGAGGACCTATCAAACTCCTCATTTGGCATTCTGTGACAAAATTATTTATTTCAAAATTAAAATCAAAACAACCTAACACTATTAACCCACATACTCAATTTCCAAACTTCAACTCAAAGTTTATCGTACTTGTTTCCTGAAACGCATGAAAACAACAATACCATGTGTAAAAGCAAGAGGAAACTGACAATTAAAATATAGAACTAAGTCATATAAAACAACGTAAGTAAAACATGTGTAACACCAAAGCATGTAATACTACGAGCATCAATAACTTAGTAATGAAATATAGAATATCAATATCAATATTTACCATCCAAAAATCAATCAAATAACTATGACTCCTCCTAAGTCAAATATCAACTTCTCGCCCTAACTCATATACTCAACTTTTCCTGAAATAAATACCCTCTCCCCATTTTGTTTGAGATAATCATGTTTCGTGGATTTTAAATATAACATCAAGTATTAAAAGCTCAAATCACATGAACAGTTATTTGCTTATTCATACAGACATAATTTATAAATGGTGAACTTTTTTCGCATAACTCATTTTAAACCAATATGGAGTAAATTGTATATGCAACACATGTGTGAAAAGTGCCACTAATCTTATGTAAGCAAGACTCAAAATCTTATATCAGTAAGAAATGGCATGCAAAGAAATCACTTGTGAATGACTACTTTTCTCAAATTATGAAAGTTAAACCCACCGCTACTAGGACTTTTTAAATAAATAAAAAAAAAACTCTTATTTTTTTATTGTATAACTTTTCTTTCTCCCCCTATCTGTGAGCATATATAATTTTTTTCCTATCTTATACGTTCATTAAGATTCCTAATGACTTCTGTAATAAGCTTTATGCCAATGACTCCCAAATTAAATGACTATAGGGCACCAAGTTTCAAGATACTTAGCAAACTTAATTACTCGAGTAGTAAAGGCTACAAAGAGGGGTATAAGATGTATCTCACTTTTTCTATAAAATTCAAATCTTTTTTAATAATATCAAATGGGTCGAGAAATTGAGAGAATTTTAGAGACTTTTTGGAAAGATAAAAAAAACTTGCTCCTTTGGTGTAGCCCTCTTCCCAATATATATCCAGATATTTTACTTTACAAGGAAACTATATGCTATATATGACATACAATCCCTAAGAATCAGCTAGTATAACAGAAAGATAAATATAACGATAATTCCTAATTATATACGTTAACTTCCTCCTCAAATTTGAGGCTGGGAAGTCAACCGCAACAATTTGTCAACAAGGAATTGATGTTGTTGTCGAGTCATTGCTCTGGTGAAGACATTGGCCACTTGGAGATCGGAAGAAATGTAAGGAATAGATATAACCCGACCCTTCAAGGTGTCGCGGATAAAGTTACAATCAACCTCAATGTGTTTGGTGCGTTCATGGAAGATGGGATTTTTTGTAATTTGAATAGCACTAGTGTTATCAGCATGAAGTTGGTAGATTTAGCTTGAGGAAACACAAGCTCCTTCAAAATATTAAATAACCAAATGATTTCAGAACAAGACATAGACATGGCACGATACTCAATCTCAGTAGATGACTTAGAAACATGATCTTGTTTCTTACATTTCTAAGAAATTAATGCATCACCTAAAAACATACACCAACCCGTAGTAAATCGACGCATATTAGGACACCCAGCCTAATCAACATCATTGTAGACAACAAGATGAAGAGATAAGCCGTAGGAAAGAACAACCCATGAGTAGGTGATCCACAAAGATAGCGAACAATGCGGCGTACTACTGCAAGATGAAGATTCCGAGGGGAAGACATGAACTAGCTGACCTGATGATCGGCATATGAGATATCCGATCTAGTAGTTGTTAAATAGATAGGACTCCCAACCAAGCAGCGATAGAGAGTAGGATCATCCAAAAGATCCCCTTCATCTTTCTTGTATTTCACATTTACCTTCATAGGAGTGTCTACCGAAGAAGTATCCTCCAAACCAACTAAAGTGATAAGATATTGAATATACTTATGCTAGTTTAAGAAAATAGCATTGGCCCAATGATGAACTTCCAATCCTAAGAAGTATGTGAGCTGGCCAAGGTATTTTATATGGAAAGTTGTATGCAACAGTTTTTCTAATGCTTAGTAATCACACAACAGTTAGTGCTAATAATGATGATATCATCCACGTAAACCAAAAGAAGAACCATACCCACCGCAGACTTGTGGAAGAATAGAGAAAAATCATATTGACTCTGTGTAAAGTTGAAGGTAAGAAAAGAAGTGTATTACGAAACTTCTCAAACCACACCTGGGGAGCCTGCTTGAGCCCATACAAAGAATGCCTTAGTTTACAGACATCATGAGGAGAAGTAGTAGTCAAAACTAGAGGGGAGCTTCATATAGATCGCTTCTTGAAGATCGCCATGAAGAAATGTATTATTCACATCCATCTGATGTAGGCGCCACACGACTACGAGGCGACAATAGCTAGAATTGTTCGTACAGTGGTCATTTTGGCAAAAAGAGGTACAAGGCAAGCTTCGTATTGGTCTAAATAAACCTTAAAGCGAAGTTTTATAGAGAAAACACATTTACTCCCAATAGGTTCGATTGTAGAAGGACAAGGAACAATGTCTCAAGTGTGATTCTTTTCAAGTGCTTGAAGTTTTGCTTGCATTGTATTTTTCCAGGGGAGACAGGGAATGAGAAAAAAAAAACCAATCAAGGGGTCAAGAAGAACCAATAGACCGACGAAGAGTGGTGGAAACTGTAGCGGAATCAAGCGTCGTGTCAAGATCTTAAGGGAGATCAGAGGAAGTGGCATCATCTTGTAACAGTATAAACCCCTATCAGTTATAAATGAGGTATGTTCTTGGTCATGTTATACATAGAAATCTGATGGTACCCTAAATATGCATCCATTAAACTAAGCAGCTCATGCTCAGCAGTGGACCATTTGATCTATCTTTGGGAGGAAAACTATCCTTAGGACAAATACGTCTTGTTGAAATTAGTAAAATCTATGTAGACCCTCCAGTCTCTTGTTTTTCTTGACTAATATAGGATTAGCGATCCACTTTGGATAGACTATCTCACGAACGAACCTATTGTTGAGTAATTTTCCAACTTCTTTGCTTAAAGCTTCACATCTCTTGGGATTATGGGGCATCGTCTTTATTGCTTTGGTTGTATTGAAGGATCGACATTTAGCCTATAACAGAAGACCTTTCCATCAATTCTTATCATATCTTTATGACTCCAAGCAAAGACATCAAGGTTTTGTTAGAGGAATTCCACCAGCCGAGATGGCAATGGTTGGTGTAGCTCGTAGCCGATCTTGAGTTCTCTATTATCTATACTAATCTGAAATTTATCAAGTTTCTCCAAGGCTCTTCCACTTCCTTGTTGAGCTTTATCCTTGGGTCTAGTGGACTAAGGTCGGGCTCTCCTATGTAGGTCATGTCACCCTTTGCTGGGCAGAGATTGAACAAATTCTCAACCTGATTGGGTAATGTATCATTAAACACTTTTTCAACTATTTCCTTATTGCCTTTGATCTCTCCCACTCCTTAGGAAATTGGGAACTTGATTGAATAGCAATACATTAACACAAATTACTTTTAGATCAAAGAGTAGAGGTTGTCCTATGATTGTGTCGTAAGGCGAGCTAGAGCCCGGCACTATAAATTCAATGATAATTTTAACTTTACGAGAAGCTTTTCCCCCTTCCACAATAATCTTGATTTTTTTCCTTTAAGTGCAACGGAATTCTCATCCATTCCAGTGTATTGACATAGAGAATTTTGAGAGAGTTGCCTATATCAACTAGTACTTTCTGTATGTTGGCTCTAGCAATGGGTAATGCAACGCTAGGACACCTGGATAAGGATGAGGATTAACTTCCACTTCGTCAAAAGGCAAATGGTCATCTTTAGGCCTTTTGCGATGTTTGTATGTGATACATATTTTAGTTAGGCTAGTTGGTATATGTTTTTTTAATCTGACTTCTCTAGTACGGTTGATTTTGTCCTTGAACCATGTTCACCCTTGGCCTAGGTAGGTCAACATTGCATGATCTTACCTCAGCATGGTCCTCCATACGACGCCCACTTATCCCGGGGTCAAAAACTTCATATAATAGTGGTAAATTGAAGTAGCCGCCTTCAATTCATGAAGCATAGTCTTCCTAAAATTGCGTTGTAATTCAATGGTAGGTCGACTACTACAAAATTAGCAATGGTTTTCCTCTGATAGGGTATATCTCCTTGTTCAACAATTAGGTCGATTTAACCTCTTACTTCAATTGGGTCGCCCGTGAAGCATTGCAATCCTCTGACATAAAGTGTTCCAAAGTTTTGAAGTATGTGACATTGACAAAACTCCCATTATCTACTAAGGTCCGACATATGATAATTCCAGCAACAAGCATGGTGATTATAAAGGCGTCACTTTGGTTTTGCAGTACGCCATGAGAATCGTCTTCTGAAAATCTAAAATATTCAGGACATTGCCTTACTGCAAGGTCAGTCTTATGCCATATCTTATAATTTTGCTAAATGCATGCATCTATAGCCTATTTGCGACGATTCCTTCCAGATCCTTCTGCACATTGATTCATACCTATTAGCATCCTAATTTCAACTCTGGATGGGAGATTCCTTGATGATGGTCCTGGGAGAGTTGACTGGTGATGTTGTTGTACATGGGGTGTTTGGGTTATTTTCCCTCCTTTACTATGAACTCTCGTAGCTGACTTTGCCTGATTAAAGCTTCATGTTACTCCTTTAAATCTCGACATTCATTTATGTTATGGCCTGTCAATCTGTGGTATCTGCAATATTTATTTTGTCTGGTTCCTATTGAGTTTATCTTTAGAGGGAGAGGTTTGCGAAAGACCTCCTTATCTTTCATAAAACTTATTCTAAATTAGTATTCAGAGGGTAATACTCTTGGAACATTTCTAGATATAGAAGAGGTCATTATGCATCATTTCTGTCTTTTTGCCTTTTAGGCATAGGTCGTTTATCTGAATTTTTATCATTTGTTTGAGCTGAGTCATGTAGTTCTATCTTTCCTTTCTCATGATCTGAGGTTGCTTCTTCTGCGCCTATGTTTCTTAGCTCGATTCAAGAATTCATCGTAAATTTTAGGCCCTTCTTCGTATACGGACCACCAAACCCTTGTCATGGACCTTAATCCAGATAGTGTTGCTATAAAGGCTGTGTCATCAGAGATTTTTTCTACCTCTATGGTTTGTTTGTTGAACCTGTTAAGGTAACTTTTGAGGGATTTATTTCGTCCTTACTTTATACTTACTAATCATTCTTAAGGAGGGCTCTAGAACCCATGAACTAGGCTAGAAATGTCGTTGCTAAGTCTGTCTAGTTTCTAATTGATCTCTGAGGTAACTTTCTGAACCACCTTTGTTCATTATCTCCCAATGTTAGGGAAAAAGCCCTACACATTATGGCATCATTGGCTCCCTGTAGCTCCATCTATGGCATGTACCCCTTTGTTTCTAGCCTCCAAGTTAGCTATTTGTTTCTTCAGCTCGCTTATTTCTGGCTCGTTGCCTAATCTTTTAGCAAGCTAATTTTTGGAGAGGTTAGGTTGCTCATTTCTGGGCATGACAAACACTGAGTACTTAACATGTCGAACACGCTTCCTTTTTTTCTTGGCATTGTTTCTGTCTGAGGTAGGGAGCTCTTTGCTTCATCTATTTTACTTTGGGAGGATTCTTCCTCAATAAAGTACACAAACTTCCTTGAACCGGAGCTTGCCCACTTCTTCTTCTGACAGGTAATTCCACCTAGATGTCTGCCATTGGGACAATGTTTGTTTATTTTGTTATAATCATTGCACGACAATTGTGCGACGTTCTATGGTCTCTTTCATTGTGGCAAGCTGAAGGTGGCCGCACTCAACAGATTCATTCCTTCTTTGAAGATTTTTGGGGACACTTGTTACATTGGGATTAGTCCGAGAATGATTTCTAGAAGTTGAGCTGCGGCTCTTGGTTTCTATGGAATGGGATAATCTGTAAAGTTTGATAGGACTTTTAAGGGAAGATGTGGGCTATTTTCCACAGGATGCCCTCCTTCTAATGTCAAACCGTTGATGACTAAAAATGATGTGACAAGATTAAATCAACTTAAAGGGAAAATTGTTGAGCAATGCTAAAATTAAATCAAGATTTACAATATCTAATTGTATTACAGAAACATTTGAGAGTGTCTTATTGCTAAGTCCTCGTAGCTCTGCCTTATGAGGGACCATTGGTTCCTATTTATAGGATAGGAGTTCAAGCCTCTTTGGTTCATTTGTTTTACTTTTAGATTACTCCTTAATAAAGTACACAAACTTCCTTGAACTGGAGCACACCCACTTTTTCCTCTAACAGGTAATTCCACCTAGATGTTTGCCATTGGGATAGTGTTTGTTTATTTTGTTATAATCGTTGACAACGATTGTACAACGTTCTATGGTAAGCTGAGGGTGGCCGCACTCAACAGATTCGTTCCTTATTTAAAGATTTCTATGGGCACTTGTTGTGTTGGGATTAATGCGAGAATGATTTCTAGAAGCTGAGCTACGGGTCTTGGTTTCTATAGAATGGGATAATATGTAAATTTTGGTAGAAATTCTAGGAAAGATGTGGGCTATTTTCTATATGATGCCCTCCTTCTAACACCAAATTATTGATAACTAAAAATGACGTAACAAGATTAGATCAATTTAAAGGGAATATTGTTGAGCATTGCTGGAATTAAATCAAGATTTACAATATGTAATTGTATTAAAGAAACATTTGAGAGTGTTTTATTGCTAAGTCCTCGTAGCTCTGCCTTATGAGGGGACCACTGGTTCCTATTTATAGATTAGGAGTTCAAGCCGCCTGCTAGTGTCATTTTAGCTACAATTCCAACCTAAAAATGTATACTACTGCACAATATTCTGGCTTCTTGATTGGCTGATTAGGTTGGTCAAGCAGGTCATCATAATGCCTACATCCTAGCTATGGCATCAGGTAATGATGACCTAACGATATATAATCATTACTTGCTTATAATTGGTTGTAAAATAGGAGCTGACGCCATGACTGCCATGTATCGAGAGTTGTTGATGATGGGGCAGTGTAGCAGTGATTTATTAATCATGATGTTCCTCGAATTATGGCAGCCAATGTCTGGGCTTAAGCTTCTCCAAGCGTAGTCCGACCTTACATTGTGTTGACCTAAATCTCATGACTCTTTTTCCAATAATTGTTAGGTCGGACACCAACAGTAGTAAAGAAAAATACACGGGGTTCTTGCCACTTTTTCCGAATTTAGCGAAATGTATTGATGATGCCCAATATTGAAGTTAGAATTGCCGTTCCACCAAAATCATCCCAGCTCAGATAACAAAATATTTGAGAATTGTAATTTAAAGTCTCATACTCCGAACTCTTCAGTGGAAACATTACAACTTGAAAGAAGAAATCTTATTACAATCAAGAAAGATAAATCATATTTTAAATAAGAAAGAAGAAGATGATATAAAACTCTATTACAACAAGAAATCTTATTTGAAATAGGATTGTCCTACATCACAACTATAAGGACATGTTTGGCATCTTGTAGTGCACGTGACTAGAAAGGGCTTTAGTATAGATAATAACTAGAAAGTTCTTCAGTTTAGTGTGCAAAACACATAAGTTGTTACATGAGGGAACAAATATATAAAGTGCACATTTTTAACACATTTAGCCTTAAGAAAAAATAAATAAATAAATAAAAAATAAACTAGAAAGACATGCACATATGACTGCCAGTCAAGAGGTGGAGTCCGAGTCAATAGTAACAATATAAACAAACTTGTAGCATATAATCCAATTCTCCTTCTAGCTACCGCTACATGTATTAACAAGAATCAACGTACCTTTCCATAAGTAAACAAGTTAGGATTGATACGAAGGCCTGAAAAATAGCAAAGGAAAACCTGCCTACAACTACAAGCAAATAATTAAACCTCAATCAAAAGACAAAGGATAATCACTATTTTAAATCATGAGCATTTTACATACAAAAATTTCGGATAGATATCGATGGATAATGAGAATTGTTGTTGGGATAAAGGACGTCAAAGAAAAGACCTCACAACATGCATTTTGTGTATTTTTCCCATACTTGGGGTTTATTTATAATTCTTTATTCGAGCCATATTTACATTTGAACAATAACCTATAGAAATCCAAATGATTGTAGGAGATAGGATTGATTGATGTACCTTATTTTAATATTTCTGTAGTTAGGTAAGTTGATTGTTCCTAATTTAGGATATTGTTTTCATTTTTCTTCCATCAGTATGTATATAAGCCCATGTTTGGTGCACATTTTTTCCTTATTTTTTTATGTGATGGGGAATATGTGGTTAAAAAAGAAAGAAAAATTATTGATGTAATGGAAAATATTATTTTATTGAAAAATGTGTTGTTGAAAATGAATAAAATAATGAAAATGAAAAAATAATATGGCTCAAACAGGAAAAGACTATGTTTTGATCATCCTAACAATCCATGACAAAAATTTTTATGAATAGTAAAAGAATCTACAATCTCTGAATCTCTTCGGAGTGAGACGGGGATCATCTCATCTATGGGCTCTAGTAATATCAAAAAATCTCCCTTTCAACTCACTGTCGAGAAATTGAACGGAAGAAATTTTCGAGAATGGGCTACAATAACTTTTTATTTTATTTTTCTAAATAACTTTTTTTAAATAAGTTTTTATTTTATCTTAAAAATGTTTTTTTAAAATAAGTTTTTATTTTATTTTATTTTTCTAAGTGACTTTTTTTAAAAATAATTTTTTATCTTATTTTATTTTTTAAGTGAACTTTTTTAAAATAAGTTTTTATTTTATTTTATTTTATATATATATATATAATACGAAGTTATCGTTTTAGCCATTTTAAAATTAATGAAAATAGTAAAAAAAAATTAAGTGATCATGGTCGCGTTGTGAAATAAAATCAAATTTGGTGATCATTGTGACACAAAGTATAAAGTCGGGTGGTTATGATGAAAAAAAAATCAAATTGAGTGACCACAATAACACCAACTATGAAGTTGATTGTTCAAATTTAATTTTAATTGTGTCCATAAATGGGCCGAACAACTTTATCAATAGGCCCAATTAAAGCAAACTCCCGCCAAATTCCAGAACCGGGTATATCCGGTTGCTATAAATGTAGCCGGTCACTTATATAAAACCCGCTCTATGCAGAACACACGCATCACAAGCAAAACGAAAACCCCAAAAGCCATACATTTCTCGTCCCAATGATTTAATTTTTGTTTTTCTTCATTTTTTTCTCTTCAAATTCTTCATCTCATCAATTTTCAAATTTTCCATTCTATGAATTTCGTGTTTTGTACGATTTCATTTAATTCGTTTCTTATCAATTCTGTGAGTACTTCCAATCCTCCACAGTCAATTCTGGTATAATGAGTGCAGTTAACATTACTAACGTCGCGGTGTTGGACAATCCGGCGTCGTTTTTAAGCCCCTTCCAGTTCGAAATCTCCTATGAATGTGTTACTGCTCTTAAAGACGGTACTTTCTTGTTTCTCATTTAATCTATATCCTAGGATTGTTTAATTTTTTTTTGTTTAATATGTCATGTTTAGTTAAATTCGGAGTCTGTTAGGTTTATTTATCATTTGAAGTTGAATAATAGGGTGGTATTGGATTTTTGGTTATGTTTGGTGGTTGATGAAATATTTTCCTTTTAATCAGTAAATGACTTGCTAATTTAGCTAAAATACATTTTGTATGTGAAGTAATAATTTGGGGGAGGACGAAGGTACGTTCTGTGTTCTAGGGCTTTTGATGTTAAATATAAATTCGAATTTCGTCTGAACTTTTGGGTATTTCCTTTGCATTCACAAAACCTGATGGTTTATTTGTGTTTGTTGCTTTGTCAATTGCTTTTACTTTGCTATGTATTTACTATTTAGTATAATTCAAGGTCGACATATCATTTCTTGTTCTTGAAATCATCTATGCAACCAAACAGCACTTATTTGTAGTAGGAAGATCGGTTGTGGTGCATTGTATTCCACAATTGACATTGCTCTCTGGGCTTCCATAATTGGGATGCGAGAATATTTATTTATTATGCTCTCGAAATTTCTCATGTGTGACAGGGAAATAATCCTGTGGTTTTGTGTATTTCACCTAGTGTCAGGACCTTTTGAATGCATAAAATAGATTAATGAATCTATTGAAGGGGCTTTGATGACCAGGGTAATTAATCAGGAGAAGTTTCTCTAAGGTTTCTGGTTTATGCACTCATGTGATGTGGGATTTGTGTGCAATGAGCCGTTGTCACTTGTCAGTACTTCGTTAGTTTTATTTATGATGTTACGCTTTTTTATCTTGTATATATATATATATATATATGTGTATATATATATATATATATTTGGAAAGAGGTTTGACAAAAGTGAGGTTTGTGGAAGTGTTAGGTGTACTCACGAAAGTCAATTAGTCTCTGTATTACACGTGCACACAAGTTTGGCGCATTAATTACACAGATGGACAAATCATGCTATATTCAGCATAAGATTCCTTAAATAATATAGCTACAAAACCATTAACATTTCCATCCATCAAGGAAGGATCGTCTAATTAAAAGCTCTCTGAGGGAAAAGACAATCAACAGCATTAAGAAAGGTCAACTTAACTGGGACTTTACTGTATGAAGAAACAACTTCAATTAATATTTAGCTTTATTAAGAAAACTTAATAGAGGAAAAGGAAAAAATGTGGTTATGAGGGTTAATGAGAACATCAATTGTAGGAGGCTAAAGGATGTTAGTGTACATCTTTATGAAAATTATCTTTGTCAATTGGTGGTAGCAAAGTTTACTAATATGGGAGATATATTTTATTTCTTTCTTTCTTTCTTTTTCTTTGACTTCCTTAGTTTATTAATGATTATTTGGTGAGAGAATTGAGAACGTTGAGTGACATGCACTGAAACGAAAAGAACTAGTGTCTCTTGGATTCAGAGAGATAAACTTAGCCCTGTGTGTGAGTTTGGGTATGTGTGAGAGGAGCCATTTCTGTGTTCATGTCTGTGCTGGACTGCTGGTTGTAGTGTCTTATACTTGCAATAGCCTTAGCCAAGTCCAAGCTTGTTTGTTTAAGATTTTGACCTCTTATCACAAAAAGGGGGACAAGACTGCACTGTTCTATATCATCTTTAGCACTATCTTCTGTCTCTTGTATTTTTGTATATTTAATTTATTTATGTTCATTTCCAAGAATACTCTTTTTCGGTTTTACCTCCATACAGATATGTCAACTTTATGATCTTGCTTTGGTTGGACAAAGTAATACCATAATTTTCCAGTTTGTAATTGTTGAAATGCACAAGCAGATTTGGAATGGAAACTCATTTATGTTGGATCTGCTGAGGATGAAACTTATGACCAACTACTAGAAAGTGTTCTTGTTGGGCCAGTCAATGTGGGAAATTATCGTTTTGTTCTGCAGGTAATACACTAAATTTTGTTGAAAAATAATTTTGCAATCGACTGTTGTTTTGTGTACTTGTTGGAATTTTACACTCTGTGAGATTCGTGACAGGCAGATGCTCCAGATCCTTCGAAGATCCGTGAAGAAGATATAATTGGAGTGACTGTACTTCTCTTGACCTGCTCTTATATGGGTCAAGAATTTGTTCGGGTGGGCTACTATGTCAACAATGATTATGATGCTGAGCAGCTGAGAGAAGAGCCTCCCCAAAAGATCTTGATTGATAGGATTCAAAGGAACATATTAACCGATAAACCAAGGGTAACCAAATTTTCCATTAATTTTCACCCTGAAAACAATGAAAGTGGAGACCAAGGCCCTCAACCTGAGAATGCTACTGAAGGAGATGGACATGAAGAACAACTGCCTTCGCCCAATATTCAATCAGACGAGGGCGAAGCATAATTCTGATGACTAAATTTTCTCGACTCTTAGGCATTGTTGTCCTTGAAAATATGTTGGGCTATCATCTCAGGGTCGTTTTCGTTGTGAAGACAGTTCTTTTAGCTCTCAACTTGAATCTTAAATGAAGCAGTTCCTGCAAACTAAATCGAGTCTGAGGTCCATTTGGGGTTGTTAAACTTGTCCTTTGATACTGTTATCTGCTGTTCCAAATGGACCTTTAATTGTATTTGGTACTGCAGAAAATACACTGGCAACTGTTATAGCTTACAAACTTTAAGATAGCATCATAAACGACTTCT
The DNA here is from genome assembly GCA_903798345.1 of Fraxinus anomala. Taxonomy (NCBI): domain Eukaryota; kingdom Viridiplantae; phylum Streptophyta; class Magnoliopsida; order Lamiales; family Oleaceae; genus Fraxinus; species Fraxinus anomala. The sequence continues at coordinate 12,325 of CAIGRN010102368.1, forward strand.
TCTATAGTCTGTATATAATGCCTTTTAGCTTCCTGGGGGAAGAAATCCATTTTGTGGCAGTAAACATTTTCAACTATTTTTGTGAGGCCATTGAAATCTTTTGCTTAGTTCTGATCAAACGTGGTTTGCACGATTATCCTTTTGAGTAATGCAGCTGAACTCTGGTCTGGTGGCAATGAAAAGCTCGCTGGACAGCTGATTTTGATTATAATAATCAAACCATAAATTCTGCTTAATTTTAAGCATTATTGATGCAACACCAATTGAAACAACTAATGGAGAATGAGAAATAAGTCTACGAAGAAGGGGAAATTAGAGGCAGAAATAATAGAAGAAGAAAACAACAGAAGAAGGAAAATAAGAATTGGGGAAGGGAGAAAACTTTGGCAACAAACCACAATTCATTTCATTCATTTGTCTGTCCTTTCTTCCAATCCAAGACCATATAAATAATCAAATAAATAACCCTAAAATAAAGGGGTTTGGGCCAACCTATAATACAGGCCCAATAATAACAACATAAATAAGAGTTTACAACAGATAATAAATCTCAATAGATGTCCGCATCAGTTATTTAAAAGAAGTTTCAAAGTGCGTAAATCACTCAGTTAACATATCCTTTCATGTGAATCAGTTAGCTAGTCTGGGAGGATCATATTACAAAACTTGTTTTCGTTGACGAGGAAAACAAAATCATGTATGGAAACCGCTTTTCCTGAGTTTATAATTTTTCCTTTCCCCACCATACATGTGGTTTAGCCAAAATTGGAAATCTGTCTGACTGCTATCATTGATTTATTAGCCATTTTGGATCTTCATTCTTCCCTTGAAGACAATAAATGAAAGATTATTGTTTTCTTCAACTGTCATTTTTCCGTGTCTTCTTTCCGTGGTACTCTCTCGAACTTCCTTCCTCCAATCTTGATGCTTCCTTCTGCAGTTCACAAAAGTTAAGCCCTATTTGGCATAGTTTTTCGTAACTAAATATCAGATTGAGAAGGTAGCAAGATGCACGTTACCTTCCTTAATCTTTTCTTCAGTTTCCGTTCTCCTTTGACTTTCTTCTTGAACTTGATCGGCTTCTCCTACGATGTCATGAAGAATCAAATTTAATCAGGTCAAGTAGCTTAACAAGAAACTTATCCATTCAGCCTTTTAGTGAGCTCCCAGAAGCAGGGTAACATACCTCGCTTGAAACTGATGCATCATGTATCTCAGAATGAGTCTCTCCCTCAATCCGTCAATCACTATTGAGCATAAGCTTAAGCCTCCCTTCTCTAAGTAACTTTTCAGAACGGGCATGTGTCTGTGGAGGACACGGAGCAAAGTTTCTGTAAGAAAAGTCAAACACGTGTGGATACTTTAATAGAATAGAGAGGCAAGATATGCAATTGCAGTCACTAAAGGCTCCAGAGCTTTTTAGTGATATAAAAATTATTCTCGCAAATATCACTACATTCTGCTATTTACATGAAAAGATGTAATCTCTCTCCAATTATGCATTAGAGGAAAAATTCCAGAGTTAAAATAATAAAGCACGATATTCAGATATTGGTTCATTGTCTTCATGAGTATGAAACGTGGGAACATGCATATTGTTGCTTATTTATGACTAAGCACCATGGATGTAATATAGTAGACCTGACAACAGTTGGGGATCTTAATTCGCAAAACTCCTAAACTGTGTTAAAAAAGAAACGAAATAACAAACACATACCCAAATAGGCAAAAGGATTATTTTGGATAAAAAGCACAGAAAGTAATTCAATTTTTATTCTTGCTAGTCAATCATGGGCAGAAGTATTCTCCAGCATTCTCAGCATATGCAAACAAATAGAATGCATGGGAAGCCAACACATTATAAATTATATGCATCGATGATAAATATTATCAGATATTGCATAAAAAATATAATGCACACTAAGTGAATACTTGCCTTGTAGATGAGATGCACCTCGAGATTCTCCTCTGACAAGCAAACGATCCCAGGGCATAGCCTGCACTAGAAAACTGATTTCAATTTTAAGAAACAGTCTGCTGCAGCCAATGGGATTTCATACTCTTTATGACCATGCTCGGTATTGACAGGTTCAGTATTGCCCTCGCCATTTGAATGACTTTCAGTGATTTTCATGTGATTTTGAGTTGTAATATCCTCATCACATGTTGGTAAACTTGCAAAAAATAATGTCATTGAACAATAAGAAAGGAAATATGTATACTTCGGTCCAGGGGTACCACGTAGCAATCCTCTCAAGCAAGACCGGTAAACAACACGTCGAACCGTTCTATACCCTTCTTAGATAAGCACGAATTCCTAGGGACGGTATGTAGGAAAGAAGGCATGAAGATTATCATTAACGAGCAATATTTTCTTAGAGAAGCTTCATAGCATTGTACACACTACACAGGCTCACATGACACTGTTGTGCCAGGAAGAGGCATATTATCATCCCAAAGTTTTTCAAAGCAATATAGAACAAGTAAAGCCCCGTCGCACAGTTTTGGAAACGGAATATGATTCCTTTTGCCGTTGTCCACTACTCCATGCAAGGCCATATCTTCAAGACAGCAAGTTTTATTTTTCTTATTTAATTCAATGAGTAATATATCATGCATAAATAGTATCAATTAATTTACCAGAACCAAAAATCTGTCAGAGATACCAAATTCCTTAAGAAAACTGGATTGTACGGAACTTACAGGATCGAGATGGAATTAGTATTGATGCAACATACGGTTCAAGTTGAACTTACAATCAACAACTCTAAAATCCCGCACAAAATTTCTATACAAATGGCTTTTTGTTTTTTATTCAAAGACAGGCCACTGACACCTCTTTGATATGAACAGAATGGGAGATACCAGAGAGAATAGTTGTGGCTAAAAAGCTCAATTAACTCTGGACAAAGAAGTTGATAAGGACAGGAATTAAGTTCAATTTAGAAGGATTGGATTGTTAACTGATTTTTGGATTGACTGTCGGAACTTTCTGAGCCTATTTTGAATTTGATGTGTATAATTGTTATTTTCATCACGAGAGGAGAACAGAAGTACGAATGAAGCTTCTACCACCATATAATTAGCATTCGTGATACATACACAAAAAGCAAAAACAATTACAATTGAAGTAGTTCAGTGCTCAAAACTCTGCACTATGTAATGAATAGTGCAAAGACAGCACTGTAAACTAATGTTATATAACCAAAAAACAAAAATCAAGATATGGCCTATTCATTCATGCCAACAAATTTGCATTAGTGTATTTACCAATCCTAAATTTACTTTCACATGATGTGCAATAAGTTATAAATCCTGACCGAAAAGATATCACAAGAACTCAATTTTATAAAGAGCAATATTAAATACCTGATGAATCAAGATTAACTTCATTTACTGAACTACCCTCACTTTCATATCCTAGAAGAGCTAGAAAACGAAAACCAACAAACTGTAAATACAATCCATTAATTAAGTCGTGCGGGAATTCAAAAACTGATCAATCTGAATTTCAACAATTGTCAAGCAAAATAATGTAATCAACAAACATGCAGTACAACACTAAATGCTTATAGAACACTGCCAAGAAACAGATACTCACTACCGTATGAGTATTATGAAATAATTTTAACTGCAGGAACGTTAATATGTTACTTAAAGAAGATACCTATGAAGTTTAATCTCAAGAAATATACAAAACACAATGTTCCCAAAATTTTGAAAATGCATAACTGCTAACTTATGAATACCAGAAGAAGAGGAAGCTTCGTTGTTCTCTCTCACTTCTGCAACCTCATTTTCTTCTTCATCTTCTGTTTCCTGTGTTGCCTCTGCCTCTACTTCGGAGTTGGAAGAAGATGAAGAATCATCAGAAGGAGCATCTCTATTACCATGTTCAAGTCCGTAAAATCACCTTTTTATCATTTGATTTTGCCTATTTTTCTCAACTGCAAGAAATGAAGAAAAACAATAAAGCCAAAGCACTGAAGTTATAACACTCGCTAAAAAAATAAATGAGTTATTCTTATGGTACATAATAATTGACATAAAAGGTCACATAATGATGAGGTGGCGCCTCCTATGGGTGCCGCAAGCACCCCACCAATAGGGAGCGCGGCAGCAATAGGGGGCGCCACCTCATTATTATGTGACCCTTTATGTCAATTATTATGTACCACAAGAATAAATCAAAATAAAATGTCGATACAGTTACATGTATTCTCGGCTACCAAAATTTTCGCTTCTTTTTAATTATGAATTAGTCTTGTGTGCAAGAGGGGGAGTCGGGCCCCATGTGCATTTAAAAATTCCGGCTTGTGGTCCCTACCTCCTAATGTAAGTGGGGTGTAAGAGATTTGATATAAAAATTCGATAAGTGTAGCATAACCCTTTAATTATAAGCATTTTTAAACCGCAGAATAATGGTTAATGGATTAGCTAAATAAATAAGAATTTAGTATTGATTTGAACCAATCTATAGTTGTTTAATTTTCTCGCTTTTACAACAATTGACAGCAGTAGTTTTCTGAATAGAGTTGAAAAGGGAAAAATCAAACAAACCCCTAATTGCATCGCGAAAACAAATGAATCCCAAAAACCGACGGAGCAATTTGCATGCACCAATATGTGTATCATACTCCTAGATGCACTTTCCTTGTTACTATTCATAAGCCGAGCCGAGCCGAGTGGTTTTATGGCTCGACTCGACTAAGCTGGTTTTTTTGTTTTTTTTTTTTTTTAAGGGTTCGGCTCAGCTAAACCGTTTTAGCTAAGCCCCATTTTTTTAACGTTTAATTCAATATTTTAAATTACAAATATTAGTTTTAAGCGATTTAAAATTTGTTGGAAGTATTGAAGTGCGGCCGTGATAAATATATGATCGATAAATTTTACTTTTTTTT
>CAIGRN010102373.1:0-27498 GCA_903798345.1 Fraxinus anomala
TTACATCATTACAAAGTGATGCTTAATATCGATTACTTTACTTTGTTAACAGTCAATTGACTCACAGAGTGACTGTGTAACATAAATGCATGATGACCAAAGTAAGCTGGACTTTGATGTCATGTTTTGTGTAATGGACTATACAGCATTAGAGAGTATTGAATAATTTAAACTGTAAAGTCATGTTCTGTATAATGGACTATACAGTATTAGAGAGTATTGAATAATTTACACCGTAAAATAATGTTCAATATTGTTCATTACTAATAAGTCATGAACGTATATTTGATACACAGGTTTCGACAAGATATATGGTACAATCAAGCTAAATGTACTAGACATGAGTTAAATGCTTTGATTTCTACCTTAGTAATGGACAAGGAGATTTGACAGGACATTACAGTATTTGACCGTTCATTAACAAGAAACTGTACTGTTGTAAGAAGTGAAAATTATGCAGCTGTTTATGATAAAAGCCAGCATATATATTTTCTTTGTCTTCACATACATGGTACATACATAGATATACGTATATATATTTATGTATATACGTGTGTGCATTATGTCTCGTGCATGAATGCACGACTCCATAGGCAGTGAAAAATAGAAAAGTTGGGGACAAATTCTGAGCCAATGATGTAAGCAAATGAAGAGTCTTTGTATTTAAAAAATGATAGTGATGGAGGAAGTGATGTTGGATTTTGTACTTATTACGAAATTTCAAAAAAAAAATTGTTTTTTGAGAATTCATATATATGATGATGCAACTAAACCCTAAAGTAAACATTGGATCGACAAATCCGTAAATTTTAAAGAATACTAAAAATGATTCATAAGAGCTTCGAAACCTTTTCCAATTCTATCAATTCATAGTTGATGTTCTTCTTAACCAATTGAGTTCGTCGATTCTATGTTTGTTTCTCTTCTTACGCTTTCGTTGTGCCGGAGCCTGCGCACATTTATATTACGGGCTGAAGTTTGAGTTGCGGCATAGAAGAGTGGCAGAAAAGGCATTGGTCATGAGATAACAAAGTGTAGGAGGAATGCCCCATCCTATTCCTCCATTAAACAACTGGAATCTCTGCCCTTCCCATCCTTTCCAATGTTCTTTTGTCTCATACATCAATTAAATTATTTTTCCCAAAATATCCAACATTTAAACTCTATAATATTTTTATATTAATTGCGAATAAAATATCGAGCTTAGATTCCGTCTACACGTATATATTTGTTTTAGTTAGTATACTCAATCTAACAATCTTTCGCATCCATATTAAAAAAGTCCTATATAAAGTACGAAATCTTGAATTATTAATTCTCGCCTGAAACATATTTATGTAGTCTCTATGAATGCGATGCATACCCTAAAGGAGACAAATCTTCTTCCATTTTTTCCTCGCATAGATTCATGTATATAATACTAATTAATTACTAATAGCATGAAGTGTATTGATTGTTGGAGACTTTTCATTATTATAAGTTATTTGGTATGTTAGATTACCACTTTTTTGCCGTTCAAATAACATTATTTATGATTTGGAATGTCTCCTCGGATAAGATAGTTATGCTTTTAGTCCTCGAATTTACTCGTTGGTTTCAATTTAAGCCTTGCTAATTTTGTTAGTCCCCAGACCCATCCAAAGTTTTACTCTTTCTTGTTAATAGTATCCCTTATGCTCGTGATTGTTCTATTGTCCTAGATATAGCCGAATGTGAAGCCTTACGTGCTGTTCAATGACATATGTTTGGGCATAACTTGTAGTTAATGCTCTTATTTTACGGCATATTGAAGTACTTTTGTCTAAAGTGAATTGTGGTACTTGCTGCTGTACGTTCATTAGCTACTTTAAATGGTGATCATGTCTGGTATGATCGTATTCCTTATTCCATCTTGGCAGCATGGTTCGTGACTTCATGACCATATGATTCAATAATATGTTTTGATTTTAAAAAAAATAGGAAATAAGTTGGTTCAACATAGATTATAATCATTCTTTATTGTTATTCTTCTAAGAACTGTCTAGCTAATTAAATTATTGAAATTGAACGAACTACTATTACTCAAAAAAGGATAAAAATGTACTGTTGAAGAATTGACATATGGTAAACTAAGATAAGTCTGATAATAGATAACATATCCTATAACTTGGCATTTTTCTTATTTTGGAAATATGTAGATTCGTTTGGTCATTTTCTTCAAGTCCCTTTAGTTAAGTTGTGAAAAACAAAAAGAAATAGTACTTCCTCACTTGGATATTTATATGTCAGCTTGGATTTATTTATACATTCAATGTCTTCAACTCTTCAAAAATCCATGTTTTAAATCTTTGGTGACATTTTTTTTCCTTTCAGCTTCGTCAGGTTCTGATGATATCCATGCATGGATCTGAATTTCAGTGTTTCTTGGAGCAATAAAATGGAATCTCCTATGCGTCTAAATTTTCTACAACTTCCAATACAAATTAGACCTTCCAAAATCAGAAGAATCGTGCTACAGTGATATAGCACTTGACATAATAGCACATAACATTCTATTATGAGACTGTTTAAAATACGATCAGCTCTTCCACCCAATAACATCCCACCACACTGCCTTCTGTCAAAGAATTTGGCCAGACACTTCTGTCACCGTGCCATTTTTCAAATCAGAAATCAAGATTTCACATTTAATCAAGCTGGGATACACATTAATGTATTCGAGGTGCATGCAGATTATAAATTAATCTGCGTGTTTTCTTAGATTGTTATTCAATTTTTTGATCGATTTCTTATTAAGGAGATATTACAGCTAACAGGGTCACAGTCGATAATGGGGCACTATGCTTAGTACAGTTGAGTATAATTATTAAACCGTTTATATAATGAGCTTATATTATTTTTTATAGGACATTTGGTACATTGGTACGTACAATGTTGTTGCAACAATATACGAAAATAAACTTGTAGCTAGTCGGTGAGGAGTACATGGAATAAAGTTGATTGAATATATTGGATAATTAGTGGAAGACTGCAAAGCATTATTGTCTAAGGAAGAAAATATTCAGTGCCAGTGATGTAGGAGCTGGATACCATGTCTGCCATATGATTCTTGATAGCTTAGCTTAGCTAGCAATAAGTTACTTTTTAAAATTTTAAGTACAACTTAACTTATTAGCTTTTACTTCTTTCTAGTGTTAATCAATTATAAACAAAGTTTAGCCATACGTTTGTCTTTTGGACCAGATTATGTGATATAGGAACATAAACGAAATTATTATTATTATTATTTTTACGAGTGAATTGAATTTAGTACGATCCTCGGATGATTTTATTTTCATATATGTTGTTCTGTATATAAATTAATTGTTACCAAGTTATTTGTGTTCTTGTAGCTTTTATTTAATACTAATAATGGTAAAGAATTTGAAATGTGCGCACCAGACTCAAATATGGACTAAATATATGGATATTTAAAGATTTCAACACTTATATTAAATTGTAATTTTCTACTAGAATCACACGAGGCAATATGTTATCATCCCTTTTTGTAGTTTCCATTGGATATTAGGTTCGCGAAAACTTTAATAGAAAATGAAATTCATTATTATTTACTAAGAGAATCGTCCCCATGGTTAATAATGTCTCAAAAAGTTCTATATAAAGACACATTATTGGACCTCCTTGATAAACATTATCTTACTCCCATTGGACCATATGTATCTATATGCATCAAGATTTTCGATTCGTGGATTTTTCGATTTGAGAAATCAAAGATAAGAGGATCAAACTTGTTCTTTTTCAAATTCGATAAATGTTGATTGATGGTATATCTCATTATAGTTCTATAATGTAGAGTATCCTTTGTGTGTTTGTGCACGAGCGAGGTCTAGCTTTAGTCTGGTTGGTTTTAGCCACACGAGGTGCATTAGGTTCGATTGTCGTGTGATTTTTACATGTATCTAATAGTGCAAGTGAGTCTAGTGCCAATCTCACTAATATAGTATTTTTAGTACCAAAATCAATTTAACCTAAATTTAACCGAATAATCAAATTTGGAGTTGTGATTGACAAAGGCACTAGGATTTCGACTTCAAATATAAATACGTATATTTTTATGTATATATAGAGAGAGTTTGGAAATGGGAGAACAAAATGGAACATCAGAAAGAAGGGGTCAGTGGATTTGTAATCGATGTTGGTTGAGTGGCCATCTTCTCACTTAAATGAGTGGGAAAAAGCTCAAAGGCAGCAGCTATCACGTGAGAGCATTTCAATTTTGGCCTAAAAGCATCTTTGTCTGAAAAACAAGAAACGAAAGATGGCTAATCACCCTTTTTTTTTCTTTTTTCTGTTTTCTTTTTTCCCTCTCTAACCTCTTCGTGCATTATTGCACTGACATTATTACCTTTCCCTTCCTTGTCACACCAACTGTATTTCTAATTTATGACTAAGATCCTATTTGATACGCATTAAAATTTTCATTCTCATTCTTCTACTCATTTTTAACCACACATTCTTCAATAAAATAATATTTTTCATCACATCAATAACTTTTTTTTTTAACCACACATTCTCCATCAATTTACTATTCCAGAATACATTTTTTTAAAATAATGTGGCTCAAACACACTCTAAATTATTTCTTCGAGTGAAGTACATTTTCTTACATATTTAGTATGACGAAAAGATATAAATCTTCTTTTCTAGTGGCCCTTAGAAAGTCTAAAAATACGTCGCTCGTCACTTAATTTCGATTGTATTTTAATCTCATATAAATTTAGACAAAACAACATCAAAGGTAAGGAATTGATATACCAATGTTTATATATTTCATTTCTTTACTTTGTTGTCCTTTTAGTGACACAACTATTCTTCAATTTAATGATTCGTTTCTCACTGGGCACAAAATATTTAGAATGCTAATGTCCCTTAAAAGTTTGTGTCATAGAAATAATGAACTAAACCGACAGAATAATTAATTACTAAATTTGATGCTAATTACTACAAAATTTTGGGAAGCTTATAGGTATAAAAGTAAATAGTACGGTTGCATGATTTTGGGTGTGGGACTTTTGATGACGCAAATTTCTGTAATATACAGAGTTTTGAAAGTGACACACAATCATAGAAGATGGAATAGGCATCTAAGCTTTTGTGAGTGAGATAGTGACATTGGATCAATCTCATGTGCACAAACTAGACCCCCACACAAGCAAAAATTGTTAAAATTCATATTAAGTACTATCGTTATTTCAATATACTTATTTTTAATCATACGTTTACACAATAATTGGGGGCTAAATGATCACGTCATCTTGTTTGTTCACTTTATGAAGTTGGGTTTTACCTTTTTAATTTGTACCGAAAACTATTGCGTGACATTTGTATCGTCGTTAAAAATTGATTTAACTATTATAATAGGCAAGCACCATTTACTCTAATTTGTTATTAAAACAATTGTGCAATCCCTTAAATTATTCCTCTACCCACAACTTTCTTTTTCAAGATTAAATTTTTTAATTTTAGAAAGAAAAAAAAAAAAAGCTTCAAAGTCATTATTGATGGCTAGTTTGACATTTAGCTGACGTCTATCATCAATTAACGTCACATTTGGTTAGGTGATAAACAATAGTAAATTAAAGAGAGTAAAAGCAAGGTAATAAAAGAATATTCATTATATATATATATATATGCAAAAAAAAAAAAAAAATGATTTTAGAATGAAAGTTGAAGAAAAAAGATTCCAAACTTATGTGGAAGGACGTAGTCACGTAGCTCATTAGGTGTAATTATTAGTATATGGATCAATCACAAAGGTGTTACCCCTAACTACCAACCATTGTCAAGTGCGAAAAATTGTTTATAATTATTTTGCACTCTTAAGTTGTCCCCAACAATGTCACTTCATTGTCAATCAGTAGCTCCAACTTTGATGGTTTCATCTCTATATGCAGAAGAGATTGCTCATGCTCAACCTAAGTTGCTCTCTCTCTCCCTCTCTCTCTCTCACATACATTTTGTATAGCTACGTTAGGTGGGCCTAAAGATAGTTTATTATGAGAAATGATAGTTATAAAGAAACATCGATGAATCTATCTCGACTTGAGGTATGATACAAGAATCACGATGAGAGCACTTCAAGTATAATGCAAAAAGATTTGTATCGATCGAGTTCAACTAAGGCTTACATTTTTTAAAGAAAAAATTAGAGTAACGTTTAACATTTTAATTAGTGTGATATGATACTTCAACCTTCAAAAGTGAGATTATAATTCATATCCTATTTAAAATTATGAACGTGGATCCACACGTGATAGAACTACAAATGTGGACGTTAAAATTTCACGCTACTTTCACCAAATTTAAGTTGGTTGACAAAAATGTCAAATCACGTAACGTCAAACTCTAAATTACGTGTAAGTTAAACATTCAAATTGGCAATTTCCACTACATTAGGTTCCAAATTCATATATTTAAATAGGTCGGGGTTAGGGACCAAAAATTAGCTACCATCAAGACTGGGGAGTACAACTCTAATTATTCCTTTTTAAAAGAATTACAATTACTAATTTATATGACTTTTGTAAATATAAGGTCAAAAATGAAATTATCTTAATTTTTTTTTGTAAGATTTTCATATAATGGTCTGGGCCTCAGAGGTCCTGTAGTAGATTTGAATGGAAAAGAGGTTCAGTTAGTAAATGGACCTTAAAATGCACGACTGCAAACTTGACCTAGATAGTCGGAACTAGAATTTGGGTTATCCTTGCTACTGGCCATTGTCCTCGAGCCTTCTACATATTTCATTAATTTTTATCAAAATCTATTAAAAATTAATTTTTATCTAAATCAAACTATGACTAAATATAAACGAATAAATAAATAAGTCAAGAGATTACTTCTCTAATTAATTTTGAGACAAATCCCTAAGTGAAGCTCTATTGCACTCATTGGTTGATTCTCCTCCCTCCGATCATTTTGTCCTCAATCGTCAATTGGGATAAAACAAAATACAACAAATAATGAAACCTTAAATCAAAACAATCTCTATACAAATGAAGAGAGAGAGAGAGAGAGAGAGAGAATGTGAAACTTTTGTGGGCTGGACCTTGTATAGTTTATCTTAGGCCTTGTTTGGTATGAATTAAAATTAAAATTTTAATTTAAGTTAAAGTTAAAGTCAACAATTAATTTTAACCACATATTTTATTGATTTCACAACTTTTCAATTACACATTTCATTAATTTTATCAAAATCTAATAAAATCTGATTTTAATCCCACCAAACAGAGCTTACCATTATCCCTCATCCCACCACCCCCACCCTCTCATCCCCACCCAAATTAAAGAACAATAACGGAATATTTGATAAGTTAAATTAGTCAAAATAAGTTAATTCGATCATGTCAAATACTGCACGTAAAATGCAAGAAAACAGAAATCCTTATCTTCCTACTCTACTTTCCCATCTCTTGATGACATCTAAAAAAATCTCGTTCCACGTGTCGATTGCTCCTGGTAAACACCAATGAACACAGTCATTTTGTACACGATCGATAATTCCATTGGCAAATGGAAAGGGGTTCATATAAGGTCCGGGATGCCCATCCGGTCTCAACAAAGCCAATTTTGTCACATCCAATGATTCAAATCTTATGTTACCGAATTTCTCAGCCTTTAATTTTGCAAAATTCACTTGTTCCAATTCGACTTTCCTCATCTCTAAATCCATTCCTTCAAGCTTCTTCTCAGTTTCATCATAAGGCTTAATCTTAGAACATGCCCCAAATTGGTCCCATTCCCCTTCAAAATGTGCCGGTGAAAATGTAGTCAACACCACACTAATTTCACTCCCGCCGGGATCAGATCCTCTTCTTTCTATGACTGTTTGAAATGTAGTATTCAATGCCTTACCAAAAACATCATAGAATCCAATTTCTGTACAGTTTTGACAGTAATGACAACCTAGTACAGAATCTCCATAGTGATAATATGCAGGATGTAAATACCAATGTCCAACTGACAAAACAAGAATGTCTATATGATCCATGTCTGAAGCCCATCTCTCATCCACAGCATCCAAGTACAATGTGTTGAAATTGTTTTCGAGGGTTTTCTCAATACCTCGTACTAGAAATGGAGACCAATAAATCGATACATTCATATTATGAGAAGGGAAATTCCATTTCCTAAACTTGTTGTCTTCACCGTCTGTGTAAAAAAGATTAGGATTCGAGGCAGTGGCCACCAAACAAAGCAATGATTCCAATTGGTTTCTGGCCAAGGAGTCCCCTACGAAGGCTATGTGCTTATTTTTGAGGAGTTGAAGGAAAGTTTTGGGGTCAAATCTGGGGAGTTTGCATTCTTTAGGGGTCCATTTCCAATAAAGGTAATCCTTGTCTGGCCTGCCAAAAACCATGCAATTTTGGCCGTGCTTAATTATCCCACAGGTTGTGCCATTGTATAAAGGACCTAAATTGGTTGGATCCCATTTCCCATTGCTGTAGTCACATGATGTTCGAACACCAGTTTTTTTCCTCTCTTCTGCAAAAGAACAAATGAACTTGTTTGTTCCTACATAAACGACATATGAAAACAAAGCAATTTATGTATGATAAATGAGGAGCATGACAAGGGCAGATGACGTTTTGAGCAGGAAATTTTCCTTTAGTTCTGGCATATCTTTGTAACTCTCATTGGCTCGAGGTCGAATACATTGTCCCCCTCTGGAAAAAAATAATATTTTCTGCTTAATTTATTTCTTGTTAGGATTAGAAAAATTCCACCAATGAGGTTGTTTGAAGTGCAAAAGACCCTAAAGAAATGAAAAAAAAAAGGTCTTCTGGTCCTCAAAATTTGACGAAGTTACCAATGTGAACCCTCTTCCTTTCTCCAAACCTGAGACCAACTCTATAAAACACATAATGAAAGAACGAATGCTTCAAACTACCTAAGATTATATATATAATTCTATAGGTCAACATACCTAGCGAAATAGGAGGAGGAGGAGAATGGACGACGACGCGACTGTTCCAATATAGCTGATCGGTGGGAGAAAGAGAGAAAGGATGGAAATATAAATAAATGAGGGCTACAGGGAGAAAAGCACATAATGTATAAGGCACAAACTTCTTTGCGAAAGAGTAAGGCTGATCCTTGAATGGATTAGTATTTGATGACCTCATTTCACATCTTCCTTTATGTTTTGTTTTGAACTGATTTTGTTCTTTCTAATTTGTATTTTGAGAAAGAAGAACAAAAATGGTAAGGCTGGGAAGAAGATATATACATCTATATTGCATAAATGTGTGTGTGTATATCCAGAAAGTGATAAGAGAGATTGGTGGTGATTGAGTCAAAGTGCATGTCGAGAATCCCATGATATTTGGTTGGCCAGCTAATTTTTCTATCTATTGGTGGTGAGAGTGGAGCTGGAATGATTTTCATAATAAATAGGCATCAATCAAGCCTACAAAGCGATAACACAACAAGAAAACCGAGTGAAGGCACTAATTAGTAGATTTGGCTGAATTTCAAGTGAGAGGCATTATATTTTAGGAATTTTATTCCAAATGATTTACAAACTAGTACGCCATGTCAAACTAAGTCGCGATTAAAAAAATGGTGCATGTGTAACGAAAAACGATTTAAAGTTATATTGAATTAAAACTGCAACTTTTTTGGTAATCCCATATTTTCTCAATATCATTTTCGGTATTGATCCAAGGTTCTCCATTAAACAATATAGTAGAATTGCCTAACAAAGTTGTGTTTCTTCATACCATATTGGTTTGATGTACGAGTTAGCGCCACGTGTTCACAATGGAATTTAATAGCGACGTGTAAGATTTTAGGTTAACATTTCTAGTCAAGTGACTATTAGTGTAATTGTTAAAAACTTGAGTAATTATTACAATAAAAAAAATTATATTTTAAACTTTTAACAAACTTAAGTAACCATTGCTAAGGGTGTGTTTGTCTTTCATTATTGGAAGAAAAATAGAGTAATGAATAATATTTTTTGAAGAATGTGTGGTTGAAAAGTAAAGTAACTTTATTGGTTTGTATGTAGAATATTTTATTGGGTCAATGTGTGGTGGAGAATCTTACTATAACAAACAATTTTTTGGAATAATGGTTGACAAACAGGGCTAAAATTAATCGTACTTATTAATCAACTCAATCAAGTCTCTATTTCTATATATCATTATCCTTTTTATCAAATGTTTGAAAAGATTATTTTTCGTAAGGAAATTTCATAAATACAATAGTTTAAAAATACAATTTTAAAATTAACAAACTTATAAAAAAAATTCAAAAATGAGATGAACACATTTGTCACTTCTCATAAATGTTGTGACCTAAATTGAGATTAAATAGGTCTTAATCACATAGAAATTACATAAGATCACCGTCATGTATAACAGCTTATGAGTCACAATCACATATTAAGTTACAAATCAAGTAATTAACTGGTCACACATTAATTTTCCTTGGCACAAACCACACCTTTTCTCTTGGCAAAAAAGTAGAAAAAATAGTCACCATGGCCAAATTCTCCAACAATGCCGCGTGTTATCCTTCCTTTTCACCCCAACTCGCTTGAGCTCCATTAAAACAACTGGAAAAAGTTGACGACGCCACCTCTGAATCCCAACCCCTATGTCTTGCCGACAAGAGCTTCATTATTCGTCTCTGTACAGCGAATATTCTCAATGCCAACGAAAACAAACTCCCAATTGAACCTGATTCCTTGATAGTTCACTGTGTGCTATTGAATCCGATTGATCAATTGCTGGTTCTATCGAGGACAAACTATCTCGTCCGCAATTGTTGCCAACACTACCATCTCAACCATGACGACTTCTTCAAAATGAATTTCATGGAGATGAGGGATCACATAGAGATTCCCTATGGTGACGAAATGATCGTTTCCTCTGATGAGAACATCGAATTCGAGGAACCAGAAACTTTTTGCGACGTACAAAAAAATTCCGAGTCGGTTAATAAGACTGCGCCACTAGCACCAAAACGATGGAGGAGGGTAGCCGTACCCATTCGATTATACCCTAAAATTTGGGGATTTTTTGGTTAGGAGAGGAGAAAAGATGAGTGTATGCCATAGGTGTGCTAGATTGGAGTGGGGTGGGAAGGATATACCTGATTTTTGAAAAATAATAATAATAATAATAATTACTACCTAATTAATGAAATTAAAACTTAAAAAGTGGGATTTGAATTAATTTTCCCCTAGTAACGCAGCCAAACTTGAATCATAACTTTGTATTGGATGATTGCTACAGAGTGGGCTAGGGGCTAAAACAAATAATTTCTGTATTTGAGACCCATCCCATTTATTGGCCCTTCAAATAATATCTTGTATTTTTTCTCATAGCCCATTATTGAGTCTATGAGACCACAAAATTGATGTACTTTGAAAAAGTAAATAAATAATTTACAATAATATTACTCATTATTCAACTTTAGTGAATTGAAAAATAATTTACAATACAAGTCATTATTCAACTCTGGTAAATTGAAATAAATAATAATTTACCAATATAAAGTAATTAGGCAAAAGCTCGGGAAAAAAATTGAGGCTTGGGCCTCAACGGGTCGATTGATTTTATATATATATATATATATATATATATATATATATATGTGTGATTCCTTTTATATAGTAGCTACCACTTTCCCACTTTCCATTTCAATTTTTCCTTTTTTTTTTTTTTTGGTTTTACTCATGGGGCTAGCTCAGCTCGACCTGATTCCCCAAAATGGGGCTCGGCCTGAGCTTCGACTCGATCCACCAAGCCTCGGGTCGGGCCGGCTCGGGCTTTCCCTGGCCGAACCACGGGATGCCCGAGCCGACGAACCAAATTGACATCCTTACTCGAGGCAAATGTGACAGCAATACGAGAAAAAATGTTCTAAACAAGCTTATCTATAAACTCCATGATAGCCTTTTTAAGTAGCAAACGGGTTAATTCTAACTATTTAGCTCAATAAGATTAATGTTATTCATAGTCAGCGATTGCATTAGTCATCCTATGTGACAGCTTGTTATTTGAGGTATTAATTTTTTATAATTCTATTGCCTCAAATAACAAGCTAATGTATTCAATAACAAGTTGTTGTATGTGGATGATTATTGTAGTTGTTGACTATAATTAACATTAATCGTCTGCAAAATACTTAGAAGCAAGTTTGACATGTAATATTGGAAAAAATTAATAGGATAAAAATGAAAAACAAATTAAAATCTTGTCTTTTCAATGTCCAGTCTTAATTAATATTGTATACCAAATATGCACTCTACGAGTAAGACTTAATTTTGGGTTAGTCACAAACCAAGGGATAAGACTTAAGAAACCAAAAACAAAATTTTTTTTAAAAAATTTTGGGGGAAAGACACGTGATACTTGTGTGACGATGTATTCGCTCATTTAATCAAAATTAAAAAGAAAAGCCTAATTATCAGATATATTAATTACAGTGTTAACTCAGTTACAAGTAAAAAGGGTAATTAGCACATAACGTCCTTACATTTTATTGTTATTGTGGAAAATATTCATATCTTTGATTTTTTGGTATTTTCACCCTTATTTCCACATTTCATTGCACAAAAGGTCATTTTCATTTATTTTCTCAATTAAAAATTATGAAATGACAAATATATCCTTCTCTTTAAAGAAAACAAAAAGAAAAAAGGGAAAATTAATTGCAATCATAGTCCCAAATTTTTTTAAAAGCTCAAATCAGTCTCAAATAAATTATTAAAAGAGTAATTTGTACATAACATCCCTAACTTTCACTATTATTGAGAAAAACTTCCACACCTTTCATTTTTTTGATATTTTCACCCTTAATTACACCTTTGATTATGCGAACCACCATTTTCATCCAATTTTTCAATAAAGAACTGTGAAATAATGAATATACCCTCCTAATTTAAAAAAATATTTTTTAAATTTCTAATTCTTTAATAATTTATTTGGGACTCGTTTGCACTTTTTAATTTTTTTTAAATTTCTTTAATTTTTAAATAAATTTAATTGGGATTCGTTTGCACTTTTTTTTATATAAAAATAATTTTTTTATTCATTTATTGGGAACTCGTTTGCAATTTTTTAAAAAAATTGGGACTATTGTTGCAATTAATTGTTTAGTTTTTTATTTAAATATGAATGTATATTTGTCATTTCACAACTTTTTATTGAAAAATTGGATGAAAATGGATAGAAACGATGGTTTGCGTAATCAAATGTGTAATTAAGAGTGAAATATAAAAAAAATAAAAAGTATGGACGTTTTCTGCCATAATAGTAAAAGGTAGGGACATTATATGCTAATTACCCTTTTAATAATTTATTTGGGACTCATTTGTGCTTTTTAAAAAAATTGGGACTATAGTTGCAATTAAATTTTTCTTTTTTCCTTTCGTTTATTTAAAGATAAGGGTATATTAGTCATTTTACAATTTTTAATTGACAAAATGAATTAAAGGGACATTTTGCACAATGAAATGTGGAAATAAGGATGAAAATGTCAAAAAATGAAAGATAATGATGTTTTCCACAATAACAGTGAAATGTGAAAATGTTATGTCCTAATTACCCCAAATAAAAATTGCACATAGCAGCAAATACATTATATATTTCACCTTAATTTCATCTTTTCCAAATGGTATCTGTTGATATTAATTACACCTACAATTGAACAAATCAAAGTAATTAGTAAGAATTAAGGAAATCAAAAAATTGAAGAAGATGAAAGAATTATATTAATATTTTCCACTTTTCAATTAGGCTCAGAAAATCATCAATCTAATACCACAAAGGCAACAACAAATTGAAGAATCTTGAAGCAGAGAGAACTGCACACAAAGACATGAAGATGATGCACACAAAGGCACGGTGAAAGGCGGAAGGAAGAAGTCGGCTTTTTCTTCAGTTTTTGTGTGTGTTTAAAATGAGAACAATGGACTCCAATTTATAGGCAAAATGGACAAATGAATTTCCAAATTTTTCTCTCCAAGATAGAGTTCAAAAGATAGAGTTCAAGAAAAATGAAATGGTTATTAAGGATAAGAATTTCATAACTCTCTAACTTCCACGTGAAGATAAGAGATAGAATTCTCAATTCAAATTATCTCCACAATAAGCTTCTGGCCCAATTGACTGATTTCCTCTAAATATCAAATAAGATTTGGGCTACATCGTTTATGGTGTGGATTTAAACATTCTTCAATCTCGGACTTATAGCTTATAAAGGTAAACGGGCCACGATTTTTAATTATTGTTCAAGGGTTATTGGGCATCACTAAAATACCCAACAGTGTCTTGTTCAAGCCAATCCATTCTTGACAATCTAGCTTTCACGTAAGAGCTCCTAGTTAACAGGGGGAATGATTTATCCCTGCTAATAATTCATGAGGATTTCTCACCCGTTTGCCGGCTAATCTATACAATTAGTTTAATTTAGGGTGTATTTGAGCCACATTATTTTGAAATAATGTATTTTAGAATAGTAGATTGATACAGAATATGTGGTTGAAAAAAAAAAGGAAAATTTATTGATGTGATGGAAAATATTATTTTATTGAAAAATATGTGTTTGAAAATGAAGAGAATAATGAGAATGGAAAAAATAATGTGGCTCAAACATGGACTTAATTTGTGGGATGTTATCCAAAATACTTTATATAAACAGTTTTATATTAGTATATTGAATGCTCTCACTTTTTAATAACACGATTTCTCAAATCAGATAGTTAGGGGTAGTGTTTAGCCGAATTTTCTCATCAATTTTTTTGAGGAATAATTCCAACATAATTGTGGCCTATGAGGCCATAAATTTGATGTAATTTGAAAAAGAAAATAAATAAATTTCAATTCATATTAATAAGTAATAAATAATAATTATGCATAAATATAACTTCATTCAACTTAAGTAATGAAAAAATAAAAAATTACCAATGACAATGACGATGACGATGATCAGTATAAAGTAATTAGACAAAATCAATAATATAAATTTAATAAACTGTTAATATGTAGGAATGACAACGAAATGGGTATGAGGTAGATCGATTATTCTCGTCCTGTCTTGTCGGCCATTTTTTTTACCTTGTCTGTCCTCATACCTAGTTAAAGTGGGACAGTGAGGGTTCGAGGCAGGCACCATTTCATTTTAAATTTTTTACTTTTTTTTTTATATCTTTAATTAGTGAATATTATTTATTTTCCAGTTTGTTAAAAATAACTCATGTTCTCCTTGAAAATAATGATAAATCTTTTCTTTTTATTTGATAAAAACTTAAATTTGAAATTAACTTTAAATAGATTGGGAACCATGTTTTCATATTCGTCCCATACCCGCTTCGGAGCAACGCCCATGTCCCGTCCCTCCTCGTTTACTCGATTAGGCGGGTAATTCCCGCCCAATTCGGGATGAGTATTGAGTTGAAAAGTTGAATGCCTTTTTTTGTTATCCTTGTAAATACATTAGTGAAATTAGTATCTTAATCACCTACAATTTAAAAAATCTGTATTCAAATGCATTAAAAGTTTTCGTAATTGGTATGACATAAATTTTTAATGAAACTCAAATTTGAGTTGGATTTCAATACGACGAATTTCACTCTCTTCATAAGACTGGATTTTAGCTTCTTAGCTGCGTATTATAATTGTGCCCTCCCGCAGAAACTGCTAGTTAGGCTTAATTACATTTTAACTTATAATCAAACACTTGAGCTTCTCTTATAATGTGTATTCTACAACATTGGACCCAAATTCTTGAGTTTGAAATACGAAGAATAAGAGAAATTTGACATCAACGTTATAAATAAAAAACATAGTCTTGTCTTGTCTTGTCTAATGAATTTCATGAAGTGAATTTGCCCCTATCGTCTTTGGCAATAAGGGCAAACAAACAAAATTAAAAGGTTAAAAAGAGGAATTCTTGTCTGATAAAGGCAATATGCATTTTTCATTGAAATGGAATTCGACAAATTGGCTACATTTTTTTATCTTTACTGTCTGCAAATATTTAGGCAACCATGAAATCGCAGGAGACACAATGACCACTCCGAACACGTGTGTCAATACATGATTGCTCGACGTCATATACTATGTTTGTACCAACCAACAATGTCGATTAAAAAGACGAACAATTTTTCATTTTCGACGTTGCATGCAATTGAAATATCACTATCATGGTATATAAAGTTATAAAAAAGTCATCATTCATGCACTTCACTCGTGAAAAATTTCAAGATAATTCACTGTTAAATTGTCAATAATTCGTTATGTATTAAGTGCGTAGGCATGGTGTATGTGTCATAAAAGATGTTAATTCGTCGATACTTTAGCCAATTTTTGTGAATCTTATAAAAGCGATGTCTTTTCAACATGAAAAGTGTGAATACGTTAACATTACATTTTGGATAAGGGTGACAATGTGGTACATTACTGGGTCAAGTTTTTATTGGTTTATTCCTATGATTTTCCTCTTTTTTCCCCTTTCGACGAGATTAATACTTAGGCATCAAAGTAGACACCGGAGAATTTCAAGTAGAGTAAGTGCATAGAAATAAAAGTTAAATTTAAGCTGTGAAATGGAAAATTTTGTCGATAATTTTAAACATTATTTTCTTGAATAAAACAACTCATTACACATAAAGGTAGTATTTTCTTAATGTCAATTTTATTTCAAAATCTAATAACGATATTTGTATTTCGTGGATAAAGGTGAAATAGATAGCATTGCAATAGTCACTTTTTTTAAACTATTAGTCTACGGCGTTAATACTCACTTTTTTGTCTATTATATTTAAACTTTAGTTACAAACTTTTCCTCCATGAGATCAAAAATTGCCATTATTTTATAATAGCAATAGAGGTCTCTAGCATTCGACTTATATTGCACTTTGATCTCCAATCTTCAGAGTGTCAAACATTTTATTTATGTCGCACTTGAATCTTTATAAATTTAAAAAGAAAAATTATTCTCGTCTTCAATTAACAAAATGTTTAAAATTCTAACATATTAAAGTTTAAGGCTATGCTATTTGTACACCGGGTGTCGACCCGGTGTACAAATAGCAATTCCCTAAAGTTTATATGTATATAATTGATAACATGGGCATTCACAATCTTTAGAATCTTTTCTCGAGCTAATCGCCTAGATTTGACCAAAATGTACTGATTACAAAGTTCTTAATCATAGAACAATATTATTTTTAAATGAGGAAATTTAAAAATAATTCAGTATATTTGCTTTATTTAAATGATCGGTGTAGTTTTTTAAAATATATTTTGGTGTCACCCCAAAAATGGATGGTCTTCCTTTTTCCAATGGAGTCCCCATATCGACATGATAAAAGTAAGTACTTTTTAGGTTAAAGCAAATGCTTAATTCATCTTAATGATATTTCTTGTAGGGCTTTTTCATTAAAAGGTGTATTTAATTTTGTCAATAATATCTGATTAATGAAATGGTGCCAATATATAAGACTCCCACTTTTGACTGGATGCCATAGAATTGTGAATTGTCTATTAAAAATGCTAAAAGTTCATGAAGTTGGATGATGGAACTTTATTTTGTTACAATTGAATTTATAATTTTGTGATCCAAAAATTCGGGTTGGGCTCATTTAAAGCAAGATTAACATAGTTTTAAGTGGTATACGTTTTTATACTTCATCTTTTACTTATGTGAAAGTTACGTGCGATTTTAACGTTCAAGTTGACAATTTCCATGATGCAAGGACGGGTTTTATATATTTAAACAAATTGGGAATCCAAAACCTCAATTCTGTAAGGTTAATGAACCATATCACAACACACAAAAAGTTGGAACGTAAATCTAAATTCCCCTTTATTATCAACTCACCGCATCTAAACACATTAGTAGCAAACGGAAAACGGTAACACAACATAGTTTTTTTAGTATACTAAATTAGGGTTGGATGGAGGGAACAAAGGTATAGATGAAGTAACTCAATCATGACAAAAATTAAATTTAAATGAATTTATAAATATTTTATTGCCTTTAAACATTCTTTAAAATACTCCAAATGGACAGTTTTATATCTTTTATTAAAAAGAATGTGAGGAAAACAACGTTAAACTATATATACAAATTTGAATTTGAATTTTCTAATAGAAGTTACCTAAACAGTAACAAACCCAAGTATTAATAATAGTGGATGGACAAAGGAAGTTAAGAACCTTTGATTTAATATATATTTTCCATGGTCGTCTACTTCAATGCTCGACCAAAGTAGTGAAAAAGAATTTGTAGATGTCCTAAACTTTATATATAATAAGTTAAAACCCTTTAATTTAAAGCAAAGAATTGTAATCCCCTACTTCGACGAATCAATTTTTAATGAATAAAATTTCACATCGAATAAAGATAAAAATATAAATCAATTTATAAGAATTTTGACTATTCATATGAATAAGGCTGACCTTTCAAAATGAAAATCTTTATCCCTTAACATCAATAAGAGCAATTTACATAGTCGAAAAGTTACAAAAACTAAGACTTAATTTATTTTTGTAGTCCTTTAATTATTTGAAAGTAATTTTTAAACGTGGTGCATTTCACAATATAGTGCATGCTTGATATACACTACGGAATATCATAGCGAATAAAATTTTGATTTTTTCTCTTTATTAATAATATTCAATACAATCTCCTAATTCAAACTTAGGTCCCCAACACATCACATGGAGACTGACAGATGTTTATACATACATATGTAGAAATTCTTCAAACCACCTAGGTTTACCAATAGTTTAAGGTAAATCTGAATTACAAAGGTCAAATATTTCGGCTAGATTTAGCGTTTTATATAGTAATCAAATCATAATCTTCGCTAAAAAAAAAAAAAAGGATCTTCACTCGAAATCCAATAACCATAAAGAAAAAGCAGTAGCTCGTTTGGAAATTTGCTCTTTTCGATTCTTTAACCACTGTTTGCCATTACGTTACAAAATACAGAAATTATCCTGAATAAATATTCCAAATCACTCGTCACACACTTCAGAAAAAAGGGGACCTTACAAGAAGCATGTTAATGAAGGAATTCTTAATAAATAATTTTTAATATTATGTTGGAGCGAAATCTGATTTAATTTTTTATTATATATTTTTATGATGCCATTTTTTTAAGTTTATTAATATTGGAATACTAGAAAAAAGAAGAAATTTAGTAATTGTCTCGTAAGCGGTATTGGATACAATTGGAATGTATAATGAACAAGAATTGTACTTATTTATCATATTAATAATAATATTCGATGTTATTCAATCCTCTTTACGACATGTCGTTGACGTTCTATGACATTTAAGTTTGACTGTTTAAGTATGACGAAGAGAACAAAAATGTTGGACGAAGAAGAGAAACATGCGATTGCGTGTCAATTATCTTATCTGTATAGTATGAGAGTGCACTGCGCACATATGACCTTAGGAGTATAGTTTTGCTTCTAGAAAATATTTTCTTCTAACCACTGTTGGCCTGCAAAATATTTAAAACGATGAACTGGTAAAATCATCTTTCCATTGGTTTTTTTTTAAAAAATCATTTTATTAGATATTGGAGCATTTTTAGACTAGGTAGAATATCTCTTATTGCTTTATTTCCAGCAATGGGGATAGAAGTATTTTCTATCTTGCCTCTTTTGATACTAATAATTCCTAGATAGATTTTGATTAAGTCGATTGTGCTCCGCTATTTATTTTACATATTATTCACAATGATTGTCCTTAATATCCTCTCTTATTTTGAAGTTTAAAAAAAAATTATATTTCACAATCACCTATTTATAATATATTACATATGAAATTACAAAATATAGAAAATCAAATTCATAGTCTAAAATTATAGCATTGCTAGAGCTACAATTTTTTGGTTATGAAAGGCCAATTAAATAAATAGGGGTAATTAGCATATAACGTCAATTGCATTATCATTGTGGAAATGTTCTTATCTTTCATTTTTTGACATTTTCATCCCTTATTTTTACATTTCACTGTGCACAATGTCATTTTATCCATTTCTCAGTTAAAAACTGTGAAATGACGAATATACCATTCTTTTTAAATAAAATAAAAATAAAAATAAAAAATTAATTGCAACAATAATTTCAATTTTTTAAAAAAGCACAAATGAGTCATAAATAAATTATATAAAGGGTAATTAGCACATAATGTTCATACATTTTACTATTATTGCAAAAAAGTCAGCATCTTTCATTTTTTGACCTTTGAACCCTTAGTTACACATTTGATTACACAAATCATACTTTATATCTATTTTTATTCGATTTCTCAAAAAGAGCTGCTAAATGATGAATATATCATCCTAGTTAAATTTTAAAAGGCTAAAAAATTAATTGCAATCATAGTCCCATAGTTTTTTAAAAAATGCAAAGGAACCCCAAATAAATTATTTAAAAAATTAGAAATTAATTTTTTTTAAGTGCAAATGAGCCCCAAATAAAAAATTAGTTTTTTTTTTAAAAGTGCAAACGAGTCCCAAATAAATTATTAAAATAATAATTTTCTTTAATTCTCTTCTTTTATTTAAATATGAGGATATATTGATCATTTCTTAGCTTTTTATTGAGAAAATGAATGAAAATATATAGAAATGATGGTTTGTACAATCAAATGTGTAATTAAGGGTGAATAAGATATGGATGTTTTTCGCAATAATAGTGAAAAATATGGACATTATATGCTAATTATTTTTTAATAATTTATTTGGGATTCATTTGGGTTTTTTTTTAAATTTTAGGACAATTTCTTGTGTTATTTAAAGAGAAGTGTATATTCATTATTTCACGATTTTTTATTGAGAAAATGAATGAAAAGTCATTTTACGCAATGAAAGGTAAAAATGTCAAAAAAATGAAAAATAAGATCAATTTTCACAATAATAATGAAATATAGGAACGTTATGTGTTAATTATCCAAATAAATAAATAATTTAGAAGTAGTTTATTTAAGTAATTTTAATAAATATATAAATGGTACAAGCATGGATTGAGATAATCTTGTCAACAACATGTTTTCAAGTACATAATTTATTTTTTCGACTTCCATAATTCAAAATATGGAAAAAGACAATATTTAAGTCAAATGTCTCGATACATTCAGCTAATTAAGGGGTACATTGGTTATGCCAATGGGACAGATAAGGTGTTGATAGAGTTGATGAAATCATAAAGGAATTATTATTATTTAATTTCGAATTACCGTGAAACATTAACTACGGTATATAATAAATAAGAAAGTATTAAACACGATATGAATGAGATCATTAAAATAAAAGTATTCGTAATCTAAGATAAAATATATGCGAATTGTATTTTTGGCGAATCAAAAAAATTGACCATGTCTAATACTCGTACGCGTGCTACTATACATCATAGAACCTTTAACATGTGGCAATATCACTAATATCTAAGCAAAATAAATGACTTTCAAGTAGTAACCATACTATGAAAATACTATAATACTATTATTGTACACCATTATGGTCTACAAAATAATACAATTTGAAAACTCCAATAATTTGTACAATGTGTCACCTTGTGTAAATGAGTTATGAATTATGTTATTTGTACATTCCTTGATAATATCTTCGTTGATATTGTATGTGTTGTCAAAATCTGTGATTATTTTAAGTGTTGTTAAAATCAATGACAAAAATATTAGCCATCTCGTACAATGTTAACCAAAGTGTTAATCACAATATACCTATAGCAAAACTGATGAGTCATATGAATATTAAACATAGTGGAGTGGGGTGGGGTTTACTTTGAGAGAGACCTATTTTTACCACCTTCAAGGGACCATTGGTTTAGTTCACTTCATACTTATCTCTCTTATAATTCTTCGTCTTCTAGTACTCTGCATTAGCATTTTCTTTAGAAATAAGTACAATTAGATGGGGGATTGCCAGAATGTGGATGCTGCAGCATTAGTGATACAACATCCTAATGGAAAACAAGAGAGAATGTATTGGCCAGTGATAGCTAGCGAGGTGATGAAAATGAATCCAGGACATTATGTTTCACTGATAATTCCATTGCCGGTCACCGGAGAAGAAAATTCCCATGAAAAAACTGTTCGTTATACGAATGTTAAGCTTCTCCGGCCAAGCGATACATTAGTTCTTGGCCGGGCTTATCGGCTTGTCACCACACAAGGTTGGTACGCTTCCAGCTTCTTCCTCTTCTTTCACCACTATAAGAAAACTCGTCAACAGGGAGTTTTTTTTTTTTCTTTCTTTCTTATTTTTTACAAAAACAACTAATAATCGGGATTGTTTTGTGCTAGTTAATAGAATTATTCGTAATTAAACTTTTTTATTTTGTGATTAAAAGTTTTGAGTTATAAATTGATTTTGTTGCAGAGGTTATGAAAGTGCTGAGAGCAAAGAAATATGCAAAGATGAAGAAAAACCCGCCAGAATCAGCTGCCAATTTGAAGATGAATTTGCTAAAGCATAGTTCTGGTTGCGAATCCGAAGATGGAAAATCTGCACAGAAGAAGAATGATCAGGTAATTTTTTAGCCAACGATTGCTCATTGGTAAGGTCGACTCTATGGTATGAAACGAAGTTAAAATCTTGCCGTGTGCAATGCATTTCATACGACTCAATAAGGTTAAGCATTTCTTTTCAAGGATGCTTACGAATGAAATTTGACAATTTTAGGCCATGGGGCATGACAGACAACGGAAAAGGTCAGGATTGAGAAATTTCTCGGCTGCAAAGTCCAAATCATGGCAGCCATCCCTCGTAAGCATTTCTGAGTTGGAAAGCAGTATTGGATAGGACTCAACAGTATAAGGGACAAATTTTTCTGTTTATTTTCTTTCTTAATATTGTTGTGTCCACTTCCCTACTAAAAGTGGCACAAGTGAACTTTTCAATCCTCGGAAAAAGATGCTTTTTGTGGGCAAGAATGTTACTTTTGTAAATGTAAATAAAAAGACTATCACAGTAGAAACTATTTCTTGAATAATACAGTGAAATTGCAACATGGTAACACATTTTCACTTGTTTCCTTGACTGATTAAGCAACAGGATATTCGGAAGATCAACTGGCCATCGTTTGCGTAATTTGTTGAGTTCAGAATAACCGAACTGTGCAGGAAGGTTTTTCTTCTTAAGACTACCAAATTGCCTTTTTAAGATGGTTAAAAGACCTATGAGATATATAAATGCTCACCCTAACAATCTAGACGCTTTTCATTTTTAAGTTTAGATTTACAAATTTAAGGTCACTCTAGCTAGCCAATTATCCAAAGATAACACGTCTCTCTCTATCGAACTACTAGATAGGAAACACATTTTCCTTTTCTAAGAGGAAACACGACAATAAATAGGCGACCATTACTTTTTGAAAATCTAATTATCAATGAGATACGCTATACAAAATAACTTTTGGCAGTCGAGCATGGATTGGTACTGCTGTAAATATTACGCACGACACTCTACACAAAATCTAAACAACCGGATCCAACTCCCGAACCTATTTTCCATATTATGGCTCATTTCTTAGACTTTCGAAAAGTAATAGCTGCACAAACTCTCCTCTCCTTTAGTTGAACTAAATAGATCCACATTCTCGCTCAAAATTGCTTCTACGAATATGAATTCTATGTCCGTGAAACATTTACATAAATCTTAAAATCACCAACTACACAAGTTTGCGGTAGTAGTGACTAATGGATGATATGGTCCGCCCCGTAAATCAGTTCAATGGACCAGCTTAACATCAAAGGTAACTGATGCAAGTAGCACTACTAAATAAAATAGCACTTTGTTAGGATCTTATTTTTAATTTTAAGAAATATATTTTATTAGAAATTTTATTTTAAAATTGTAGGATTTATTACAGTTGAATGAGTTAAATTAGTTATAGGAGTGTGTGTATATATATATATATATATATATATATATATATATATAATTGGCATTGTTGTATTAGTGGGATAGTATGTATATTTAAAGGGGACTAAATGTTTGTTCTTTTAAGTTCATTGCTTCTTCAAAATATTGATTTTGGAAGGTTTGGGTTTCCTCGAGTTAACTTAAAATCTTCTTTCTTTCTCATTTTCATTTTGAATTTTTTTCATTATGAACAATTTGTATACGTATTACCCTTATTAAAGAAGGTTGACTTATCAAGAAGAATAAATAGAAAATCTAAAAATAATAATCTCGACCTATAGTAGACTATGGCGCCTTTAGAAATGCGGATAACCGTTGTTTGATGAGCCTGCATAGTATTAAGTAGTTAGTCATATAATGACTGACCAAGCTTTGAGTCTAAGTAGTATAATTTTGACTGTCTATTATGGACATCACACATGCATTATAAAATGGTTGATGTTTCGCATCTACAAATTTACAATTAATCATTTGAGTTGTATGTGTTAGTAAGCTCATCTATATAGCAATGCGACCACATTACGTTGTACTTATATTTCAAAAAGCTACTATCCATTGTTTCAAAAAGCTCATCCATGTCTATGTTTGGCCCCCATTTTTTCAAAAACTCAGGGGCCATTCTCTTTAACGTTTTCGTACCATTTTCTATTTTCGATTTTCCAAAACAGTGAAAACGCATTCTTTTTTTCATTTTCGAAAACGAATTTTAGAAAACAAAAAAAAAAATTGAATTGAAAACTGAAAACGTCAAATATAACGTTTTGAACGTTTTCAAGCAAAAAAATTGAAAATGGATGAAAACGCGGAAAATACCCAAATCAAAAAAATGCTTCCTGGAAACAACCACCACCTCAGCCAAGAAACAACCACCTAGACCTCAGCCACAAAACAATAACCTTAGCCACTCTCCATCCATCTAGACCACCGGATTCCACCACCAACAACCTCGAATCACTCCCTTCTATCACCTCCAATCATTTATCAGCCACGAAACAATAAGAATCGACAGAAATTGGAAGCCAAAAAACCATTCCGACGCGACCTATTTCAACAGGAAACTTCACATCCGGCGACACCCAAGGTTGTGTGACACCACTGGTCGAATGCTCATCCCCAGGTGACTCCAACCATGTCCCTAATCCACCTCAAACGACTCTTCAATGCTCGGATTTCATCCCAGAGATAAGATAGTAGCAAAGTCTGTGCAACAGGGTCCGAGTTATGCAAATTTCGGTGCCGCTGACCGTCCCATGATCGTGGACCACGTGGATTAGCCTCCTCTCCACCTGGTGCACCTTACCCAATCATGGGTCAATGCCAATTTGAGATGGTGGTTGTGGATAATTTGAGGTGATGGCACCGACTAGCGGGAAGGTTGTAGGTGAAGGTGGTGATTGTGGTTAGTGATTTGAGGTGAGGTGGAAATTTCGAGCCATTGTAGGGCTTCGTTGAGATAGGACGAGAGAGAAAATGAATGAAGGAAGGAAGGGGAAGCGAACGTGTTTTGGGTTTTTCTAAATTTTAAAACAATTTTTCAAAATAACAAAAAGAACACATTTTCAATAATCTTAAAATGAATACTCAAAACACAAAATTCAAAATGAATTTAAAACTCAAAACACGAAGAGAACAGCCTCTCATTTTTTTTAAATTCATTTCCCAACTACACATCCTCTCATAAAATAATTTTATATATAAATCGAAAACTTTTCTTTCTTTCTTAACAAAAAAAATATATTCTCCAAAAAATCGCCTTTCTAAAATATATTTTCTTACTAAAATGAGATTCAAACTGGGCCATAGTAATATTCATTTATATAGAAAAACAATGATGAGTTGGAAGGTAACAATGACACATAAGATTTTAGGTTAATATTTCTGTTCGAGTAATCATTAGTATATCCTTTCGACATTAAAGTGACTATTGCAGTAAAAAATTTACTTAATGATCATTTTGAATTTTTTAACAAACTTCAATCACTGTTGCTAAATTAATCTGTTGTATTATTTTTGTGTGAGACTATTGTTGATACAAAACTTTTCCATGTTTGCACTAATACTCAATCACGATTATACGTGTTAGGTTTTTTGTGTTGTCGATTATGTAGATAAAAGAACTAATTTGTAACGTGTTGTAAAAGTTAAGGATCTAGGGTGCAATTATACAAATTGAGTTATAAGGTCTAAAGTTCGGGCATGGAAAGAGAAAAAACACAGCGCCACATTTTAGCTAGCTTCTCGTCTAGTTGGCGCTCGAACGACAAAAAAAGAACGAATGTTGCGAGCTCTCGCACAAGCGACAGTGCGTCGCTCTCCTGTCGCTGAGCCCTCATTCGAGCGATAAGTCGATTAAAAAAACCATGTTTTTCTATTTAAAAGTATTTTTTTGGGCCCATTCAACCTACTTACCATCTCCTATAAATACCCAAACTTATGCACAAAAATTAAGGTAATTGTTCATTATGCCTCTTCTCTATAGCATATTCAAGAGTCTATTCATACATTGATTTCATCCATTTATTGAGATTATACAACCACATAATTGGGGAAAACATCGAATTCATTGAATCCATAACACCTACTTCCTAAACACTTTTGGAAAAGCACTTTCTCAGTTGAGCTTCAGAGGCTGCTGGAGGTTGAGAGAGGTTGGACTATAAGCGCATGAAGGACAGAAGGCCTTGGAGCAGGTTCTTGGAATTCCACTTAAAGAGACAATTGCAGAAGATCTCGAAGCACATCTTGGAGCATACCTTGAAGATAGCAAGAAATAGATTAGGAAGTCTAGCGGAGTTGGCTAGATAGCATTTGACTGTAACTCAGTCCGTATTGTCTATATTGGAGGTAACTGGATTGGTCCCGAAATTTTTACTCCGTTGGGATTTCTCCATCATCATATCGATGTTTATTATTGATTTCTTTATTACTGCAGTATTCAAACATAAGATAATTGAACTTGTATGCTTAATCAACAATTAAAAGTGATTTGTTGCTTTTGATTGATTAATTTCGCACCTAGGCTCAAAACTAAAAACGAATAAGTAACAAATATTCGGTAACTTAAAAGTTGTTAAATTGGTAATCTGTGACTGTTAAGTGGTATCAAGTACGACACGCGATTGTTTCAATATGTTCTTGACTTGGATCAAGAAAGCAATTAATTCAATTGTTGTTTATCGAAGTCTCCAACTAAATACTAAAAATAGTATTATCTAGTACCAGTAGTGCTGAACACCAATTTAGGTGGTCATACATAATATGTTCAATTAAATGAATCATATGACATTGCATTTAAATAAGTCTATAATTTAATATCATATAGTTGACATCTAATCGATGCTTGACACTAATAATACTGAATAAGTTGAACTTTTATATAACCAACTGTTGAAGAGTTTATTGTTTTCGATGTTCTACAGACTCTTATCAAGTGAAAGTAGTTGTGGCAATGGCTCGGATCGGCCCTTACCCGCACGAGACTCGTCCCAAGCTCGCCAAAAACGAGCTCGTCTTTTTTTTTTTTAACTATACCTAGA